>AWOL01S0085716.1:41125-52991 GCA_000715115.1 Nicotiana otophora
CGGTGACTATGGTTCCTTAGGTCGTATGTGATGGCCCGGAAAAATTTTAGGCGATCCGTTTCCGGGGGGCCCGGGCCCATACGGAAAACGTGGGCTATAACACACAAAAATATGGGAATCGGGCGAAATTCTAGTTTTTTGGCCGCAAAACACAACACAACGAGCATAGGTCATGGCGGGGCAGTGACTATAGTTCCTTAGGTCGTATTTGATGGCCCTGAAATATTTTAGGCGATCCGGGTCCGGGGGGCCTGCCCATTGGGATGGCGTGGGCTATTGCACACGAAAATATGGGAATCAGGTGGAATTCTACTGTTTTGGCCATAAAATGCAAAACTGAGGAACGATCATGGAGGAGCGGTAACTATGGTTCCTTAGGTCGTATTTCATGGCCCGGAAAAGTTTTTGGCGATCGGGGTCCCACTCGGAAGGCGTGGGCTAATGCTCACGAAAATATGGGAATCGAGCGGAATTCTAGTTTCTGGCCGTAAAACGCAAACACACGAGGAGCGGTAATGGCAGGGTAGTGTCTATGGTTCCTTAGGTCGTATTTGATGGCCCGAAATATTTTAGGCGATCCGGGTCTGGGAGGGCCTGCCCACTGGGAAGGCGTGGGCTATAGCACACAAACATATAGGAATCGGGTGGAATTCTAGTTTTTTGGCCATAAAACGCAAACAATGAGAAACGATCATGGTGGGGCGGTGACTATGGTTCCTTAGGTTGTATTTGATTTCTCGAAAATATATTAGGCGATCCGATTCCAGGGTCCCCGGGACCACTCGGAAGGCGTGGGCTATAGCACGCGAAAAAATAGGAATCGGGTTGAATTCTTATTTTTTGGGCATAAAATGCGAGGAACGGGCATGGCAGGGCGGTGAGTATGGTTCCTTAGGTCCTATTAGATGGCCCGGAAATATTTTAGGCAATCGGTGTGCTGTGGGCCCGGGCCCACTCGGAAGGCGTGGGCTATTGCACACGAAAATATTAGAATCGGGAGGAATTCTAGTATTTTGGCTGTAAAATGCAAATAATGAGGAGCGGCCCTGGCGGGGCGGTGACTATAGCTCCTTAGGTCATATTGGATGGCCCAAAAACATTTTAAGCGATTCGAGTCCGGGACTTCTAAGGCGTGGGCTCTAGGACACAAAAATATCGAAATCGGACGGAATTCTTGTTATTTGGCCGTAAAACGCAAAACTGAGGAACGATCATGGAGGAGCGGTAACTATTGTTCCTTAGGTCGTATTGCATGGCCCGGAAAAGTTTTTGGCGATCGGGGTCCCAATCGGAAGGCGTGGGCTATAGCTCACGAAAATATGGGAATCGAGCGGAATTCTAGTTTTTTGGCCGTAAACGCAAACACAACGAGGAACAGTCATGGAAGGGTGGTGACTATGGTTCCTTAGGTCGTATGTGATGGCCCAAAAAAAAATTAGGGGATCCGGTTCCGGTGGGCCCGAGCCCACGCGGAAGGCGTTCGCTATAGCACACGAAAATATGGGAATTGGGCGAAATTCTAGTTTTCGGCCGTAAAACGCAAATCAACGAGGAGAGGTAATGGCGGGGTAGTGTGTATGGTTCCTTAGGTCGTATTTGATGGCCCGAAATATTTTAGGCAATCCGGGTCCGGGAGGGCCTGCCCATTGGGAAGGCGTGGGCTATATAGCACACGAAAATATGGGAATCGGGCGGAATTCTAGTTTTTTGGCCGTAAAACGCAACAAATGAGCAACGCTCATGGCGGGGCGGTGACTATGGTTCCTTAGGTCGTATTTGATCGCCCGAAAAAAGAATTTTGATCCGTGTCTCGGGGCCCTGGCCCACTCGGAAGGCGTGGGCTATAGCACACAATAATATGGGAATCGGGTGGAATTCTAGTTTTTTGGCCGGAAATGCAAAACAACGAGGAACAGTCATGGCGGGGTAGTGACTATAGTTCCTTAGGTCGTATGTGATGGCCCAGAAAAATGTTAGGCGATCCGGTTCCGCAGGGCCTGGGCCCACACGGAAACGTGGGCTATAGCACACAAAAATATGGGAATCGGGCGGAATTCTAGTTGTTTGGCCGTAAAACGCAACACAACGAGGAGAGGTCATGGCGGGGTAGTGACTATAGTTCCTTAGGTCGTAATTGATGGCCCTGAAATATTTTAGGCGATCCGGGTTTGGGGGGCCTGCCCATTGGGAAGGCGTGGGCAATAGCACATGAAAATATGGGAATCGGGTGGAATTCTACTTTTTTGGCCGTAAAACGCAAATCAACGAGGAACGGTCATGGCGGGGCAGTAACTATCGTTCCTTAGGTTGTATTTGATTGCTCGGAAATATATTAGGAGATCCAATTCCAGGGGTCCCGAGACCACTCGGATGGCGTGGGCTATAGCACACAAAAAAATGGGAATCGAGCTGAATTCTTGTTTTTTGGCCGTAAAATGCCTAAATATGAGGAACGGACATGGCGGGGTGGTGACTATGGTTCCTTAGGTCGTATTAGATGGCCCGGAAAAATTTTAGGTGATAGGTGTTCGATGGGCCCGGGCCCACTCGGAAGGTGTGGGCTATAGCACACGAAAATATGGGAATCGGGCGGAATTCTAGTAGTTTGGCTGTAAAATGCAAAAAATGAGGAGAGACCATGGCAGGGCAGTGACTATGGTTCCTTAGGTCATATGTTATGGCCCAAAAAAGTTTTTGACGATCAGGGTCCTACTCGGAAGGCGTGGGCTATAGCTCACGAAGGAATCGGGCGAAATTCTACTTGTTTGGCAGGAAATGCAAAAAACCGAGGAACGGTCATGGCGGGGTGGTGACTATGGTTCCTTAGGTCGTATGTGATGTCCCAAAGAAATGTTAGGCGATCCGGTTCCTGGGGGCCAGGGCCCACTCGGAAGGCGTGGGTATAACACATGAAAATATGGGAATTTGGCAAACTTCTAGTTTTTTGGCCGTAAAAGGCAAAACAACGAGGAGAAGTCTTGGAGGGGCAGTGAATATGGTTCCTTAGGTCGTATTGGATGGCCCTGAAATAATTTAGGTGATCCGGGTCCGGGGGGACTGCCCAGTGGGAAGGCGTGGGCTATATCACACAAAACTATGGGAATCAGGCAGAATTCTAGTTATTTGGCCGTAAAACGTAATAAATGAGGAACGATCATTGCGGAGCGATCACTATGGTTCCTTAGGTCGTAATTCATAGTTTAGAAAGGTTTTTGGCGATCGGGGTCCCACTCGGAAGGCGTGAGCTATAGCACACGAAAATATGGGAATCGGGCGGAATTCTAGTTTTTTGGCCGGAAACGCAAAAACATGAGGAACGGTCATGGCGGGGAGACGACTATGGTTCCTTAGGTCGTATGTGATTGCCCGGAAAAGTTTTAGGCAATCCATCTTCGGGAGACCCGGGCCCACTCGGAAGACGTGGGCTATAGCATACGAAAATATGGGAATCGGGCGGAATTCTAGTTTTTTGGCCGTAAAACGCAAAACAACGAGGACAGGTCATGGCGGGGCAGTGACTATGGTTTCTTAGGTCGTATTGGATGGCCCTGAAATATTTTAGGCGATCTGTGTCCGGGGGGCCTGCCCAGTGGGAAGGCGTGGGCTATATCACACGAAAATATGGGAATCGGGGGGAATTCTAGTGTTTTGGCCGTATAATGCAAAAAAAGAGGCAAAACATGAGGAACAATCATGGCGAAGCGGTAACTATTGTTCCTTAGGTCGTATCGCATGGCCCGGAAAATCTTTAGGCGATCAGGGTCCGGGGGCCCGCGCCCACTCTGAAGGCGTGGGCTATAGCACACGAAAATAGGGGAATTGGACGGAATTCTAGTTTTTGGCCGTAAAACGCAAAACAAACGAGGAGAGGTAATGGCGGGGTAGTGTGTATGGTTCCTTAGGTCGTATTTGATGGCCCAAAATATTTTAGGCGATCCGGGTCTGGGAGGGCCTGCCCACTGGGAAGGCGTGGGCTATAGAACACGAAAATATGGGAATCAGTTGGAATTCTAGTTTTTTGGCCGTTAAACGCAAAATATGAGGAACGATCATGGCGGGGCGGTGACTATGGTTCCTTAGGTCGTATTTGATCGCCCGAAAAAAAATTTGGCGATCCGGATCTGGGGCTCGGGCCCACTCGGAAGGCGTGGGCTATAGCACACAATAATATGGCAATCGGGTGAAATTCTAGTTTTTTGGTCGGAAATGCAAAACAACGAGGAACGGTCATGGCGGGGTGGTGACTATGGTTCTTTAGGTCATATGTGATGGCCCGGAAAAATTTTAGGCAATCCGGTTCCGGGGGGCCCGGGCCCATACGGAAAATGTGGGCTATAACACACAAAAATATGGGAATCGGGCGAAATGCTAGTTTTTTTGCCGTAAAACGCAACACAACGAGGAGAGGTCATGGCGGGGCAGTGACTATAGTTCCTTAGGTTGTATTTGATGGCCCTGAAATATTTTAGGCGATCTGGATCCGGGGGGCCTGCCCATTGGGATGGCGTGGGCTATTGCACACGCAAATATGAGAATCAGGTGGAATTCTACTTTTTTGGCCATAACATGCAAATATGAGGAACGATCATGGAGGAGCGGTAACTACGGTTCCTTAGGTCGTATTGCATGGCCCGAAAAAGTTTTTGGCGATCGGGGTCCCACTCGAAAGGCGTGGGCTAATGCTCACGCAAATATGGGAATCGAGCGGAATTCTAGTTTTTGGCCGTAAAGCGCAAACAAACGAGGAGAGGTAATGGCAGGGTAGTGTCTATGGTTCCTTAGGTCGTATTGGATGGCCCGAAATATTTTAGGCGATCCGGGTTTGGGAGGGCCTGCCCCCTGGGAAGGCGTGGGTTATAGCACACAAAACTATAGGAATCTGGTGGAATTCTAGTTTTTTAGCCGTAAAACGCAAACAATGAGGAACGATCATGGCGGGGCGGTGAATATGGTTCCTTAGGTTGTATTTGATTGCTCAAAAATATATTAGGCGATCCGATTCCAGGGTCCCCGGGACCACTCGGAAGGCGTGGGCTATAGCACGCGAACAAATAGGAATCGAGTTGAATTCTTGTTTTTTGGGCGCAAAATGCCAAACAATGAGGAACGGTCATGGCAGGGCGGTGAGTATGGTTCCTTAGGTCTTATTAGATGGCCCAAAAAAATTTTAGGCGATCGGTGTGCGGTGGGCCCGGGCCCACTCGGAAGGCGTGGGTTATTGCACACGAAAATATTAGAATCGGGAGGAATTTTAGTATTTTGGTTGTAAAATGCACAAAACGAGGAGCGGCCATGGCGGGGCGGTGACTATGGTTCCTTAGGTCATATTTGATGGCCCAAAAATATTTTAAGCGATTCGAGTCCGGGGGTCCGGCCCACTTCTAAGGCGTGGGCTCCAGGACACAAAAATATCGAAATCGGGCAGAATTCTAGTTATTTGGCCGTAAAACGCAAAACTGAGGAACGATCATGGAGGAGCGGTAACTATGGTTCCTTAGGTCGTATTGCATGGCCCGGAAAAGTTTTTGGCAATCGGGGTCCCACTCGGAAGGCGTGGGCTATAGCTCACGAAAATATGAGAATCGAGCGGAATTCTAGTTTTTTGGCCGTAAACGCAAAAACAACGAGGAACGGTCATGGAGGGGTGGTGACTATGGTTCCTTAGGTCGTATGTGATGGCCCGAAAAAAATTTAGGCGATCCGGTTCCGGTGGGCCCGAGCCCACGCGGAAGGCGTTGGCTATAGCACACGAAAATATGGGAATTGGGCGAAATTCAAGTTTTTAGCCGTAAAACGCAAAACAATGAGGAGAGGTAATGGTGGGGCAGTGTCTATGGTTCCTTAGGTCATATTTGATGGCCCGAAATATTTTAGGCAATCCGGGTCTCGGGGCCCTGGCCCACTCGGAAGGCGTGGGCTATAGCACACAATAATATGGGAATCAGGTGGAATTCTTGTCTTTTGGCCGGAAACGCAAAACAACGAGGAACAGTCATGGCGGGGCAGTGACTATAGATCCTTAGGTCGTATGTGATGGCCCGAAAAAATTTTAGGCGATCCGGTTCCTGGAGGCCCGGGCCCACACGGAAAACGTGGGCTATAGCACACAAAAATTTGGGAATCGGGCAGAATTCCAGTTCTTTGGCCGTAAAACGCAACACAACGAGGAGAGGTCATGGCGGGGTAGTGACTATAGTTCCTTAGGTCATATTTGACATCCCTGAAATATTTTAGGCGATCCGGGTTTGGGGGGCCTGCCCATTGGGAAGGCGTGGGCAATAGCACATGAAAATATGGGAATCGGGTGGAATTCTACTGTTTTGGCCGTAAAACGCAAATCAACGAGGAACGGTCATGGCGGGGCAGTAACTATGGTTCCTTAGGTTGTATTTGATTGCTCAGAAATATATTAGGAGATCCAATTCCAGGGGTCCCGGGACCACTCGGAAGGCGTGGGCTCTAGCACATGAAAAAATGGGAATCGGGATGAATTCTTGTTGTTTGGCCGTAAAATGACGAACAATGAGGAACGGACATGGCGGGGCAGTGACTATGGTTCCTTAGGTCATATTAGATGGCCTGGAAAAAGTTTAGGCGATAGGTGTCCGATGGGCCCGCGCCCACTCGGAAGGCGTGGGCTATAGCACACGAAAATATGGGAATCGGGCGGAATTCTAGTATTTTGGCTGTAAAATGCAAACAATGAGGAGAGGCCATGGCAGGGCGGTGACTATGGTTCCTTAGGTCGTAGTTCATGGCCCGGAAAAGTGTTTGACGATCGGGGTCCTACTCGGAAGGCGTGGGCTATAGCTCACGAAAGAATCGGGCGGAATTCTAGTTTTTTGGCCGGAAACGCAAATAAACGAGGAACGGTCATGGCGGGGTGGTGACTATGGTTCCTTAGGTTGTATATGATGTCCTGAAAAAATTTTAGGTGATCCGGTTCCTGGGGGCCAGGGCCCACTCGGAAGGCGTGGGTGTAACACATAAAAATATGGGAATCTGGCGGAATTCTAGTTGTTTGGCCGTAAAAGGCAAAACAACGAGAAGAGGTCTTGGCGGGGCAGTGAATATGGTTCCTTAGGTCATATGCGATGGCCCTGAAATAATTTAGGTGATCCGGGTCCGGGGGGGGTGCCCAGTGGGAAGGCGTGGGCTATATCACACAAAAATATGGGAATCCGGCGGAATTCCAGTTATTTAGCCGTAAAACGTAATAAATGAGGAACGATCATTGCGGAGCGATAACTATGGTTCCTTAGGTCATAATTCATAGCCTAGAAAGGTTTTTGGCGATCGGGGTCCCACTCGGAAGGCGTGAGCTATAGCACACGAAAATATGGGAATCGGGCGGAATTCTAGTTTTTTGGCCGGAAACGCAAACAAATGAGGAACGGTCATGGCGGTGCGACGACTATGGTTCGTTAGGTCGTATGTGATTTCCCGAAAAACTTTTAGGCGATCCATCTCCGGGGGGCCCGGGCCCACTCGGAAGACGTGGGCTATAGCATACGAAAGTATGGGAATCGGGCGAAATTCTAGTTTTTTGGCCGTAAAACACAAAACAATGAGGACAGGTCATGGTGGGGCAGTGACTATGGTTCCTTAGGTCGTATTGGATGGCCCTGAAATATTGTAGGCGATCTGTGTCCGGGGGGCCTGCCCAGTGGGAAGGCGTGGGCTATATCACACGACAATATGTGAATCGGGTGGAATTCTAGTTTTTTGGCCGTATAATGCAAAACAAGAGGAACGGTCATGAAAGGCGGTGACTATGGTTCTTCATGTTCTATTTGATGGACCGAAAAAATTTTAGGCGATCCGAATCCGGGGAGCCCGGACCACTCGGAAGGTGTGGCCTATAGCACACGAAAATATGGGAATCGGGCGGAATTCTTGTTTTTTGGCCGTAAAATGCAAAATATGAGGATCGATCATGACGGGGCGGTGACTATGGTTCCTGAGGTAGCATTTGATGGCTCGAAAAACTTTTAGGCGATCCGGGTATAGGGGCCAAGGCCCACTCTGAAGGTGCGGGCTAAAGCACACAAAAATATAGGAATCGGGTTAAATTCTAGGTTTTTGGCCGTAAAATGCACAAAATGAGGAACGATCATGGAGGGGAGGTGACTATGTTTCCTTAGGTCGTATTCGATGGCCCGGAAAAGTTTTAGACGATCCGGGTCTGGGGGGCCCGGGCCCACTTGGAATACGTGGGCTAAACAACACGAAAATATGGGAATAGAGCGAAATTCTAGTTTTCTGGCCGTAAAACCTACAAAAAGGAGGAACGGTCAGGGGGGGGGGCGATGACTACGGTTACTTAGGTCGTATTCTATGGCCCGAAAATATTTGAGGGGATCCGAGTTCGGGGGGTCTGGGCCCACTCGGAAGGCGTGGGCTATATCACACTAAAATATGGAATTGGGCGGAATTCTAGTGTTTTGGCCATAAAACACAAAACAACGAGGAACGGTCATGGCGGGGCGGTGACTATGCTTTATTAGGTCATATTAGATGGCCCTGAAAAATTTTAGACCTTCGAGGTCCAAGGGGCCCGGGCCCACTCGGAAGGTATGGGCTATATAGCGCACAAAAATATGGGAATCAGGCGGAATTCTAGTATTTTGGCCGTAAAATGCAAAAACTGAGGAGAGGCTATGGCTGGGCGGTGACTATGGTTCCTTAGGTCGTATTTGATGGCCCGTAAAAAAATTGAGGCGATCCGAGTCCAGGGGCCCAGCCCACTTCTAAGGCGTGGGCTATATCTCATGAAAATATGGGAATCGGGCGAAATTCTAGTTTTTTCCCCGTAAAACACAACAAAATGAGGAACGATCATGGAAGAGGGGTAACTATTGTTCCTTTGGTCGTATTTCATAGCCCAAAAACGTTTTATACGATCAGGGTCCGGGTGCCCGTGCCCACTTGGAAGGCGTGGGCTATAGTATACGAAAATATGAGAATTAGGCGGAATTCTAGTTTTTTGGATGGAAACGCAAACAAAAGAAGAATGGTCATGGCGAGGCGGTGACTATGGTTCCTTAGGTCGTATGTGATGGCCCAGAAAAATTTTAGGAAATCACATTCCGGGGGGCCCGGGCCCACTCGGAAGGCGTGGGCTATAGCACACGAAAATATGGGAATCGGGCAGAATTCTAGTTTCTTTGCCGTAAAACGCAAAAAAACAAGGAGAGATCATGGTAAGGCAGTGACTATGGTTCCTTAGGTCGTATTTGATGGCCTTGAAATATTTTAGGCATTTCGGGTTCGGGCGGCCGGCCCACTGTGAAGGCGTGGGCTATATCACACGAAAATATGGAAATCGGGCGAAATTCTAGTTTTTCAGCCGTAAAACGCAAAAAATGAGGAATGATCATGGCAGAGCGGTAACTATGGTTCCTTAGGTCGTATTTCATGGCCCGAAAAAGTTTTAGGCGATCCGAGTCGGGTGCCCGCGCCCAGTCTGAAGACGTGGCAAGGCCGTGACTATGGTTCTTAATGTCATATTTGATGGCCCAAAATTTTTTTAGGCGATCCGAATCTGGGGGGCCCGGCCTACTCGGAAGGCGTGGGCTATAGCAGACGAGAATCAGGCGGAATTCTTGTTTTTTGGCCGTAAAACGCAAAATATGAGGAATGATCATGGCGGGGCGGTGCTTATGGTTCCTTAGGTCGTATTTGATGGCCCGGAAAATTATTAGGCAATCCGGGTGTCGGGGGCCCGGGCCCACTTGTAAGGCGTGGGCTAAAGCACCCGAAAATATGGGAATCAGGCGAAATTCTAGTTTTTTGGCCGTAAAATGCAAATAATGAGCAACGATCATGGCAGGGCTGTTTATGGTTCCTTAGGTCGTATTTTAAGGCCCGGAAAAGTTTTACACAATCCGGGTCTGGGGGTCTCGAGCCCACTCGGAAGGCATGGGCTAAACAACACGAAAATATAGGAATCAGGCAAAATTCTAGTTGTTTGGCAGTAAAACGCAAACCAATGAGGACAGGTCATGGCGGGGTAGTGACTATGGTTCCTTAGGTCGTATTGGATGGCCCTGAAATATTTTAGGCGACCTGTGTCCGGGGGGCCTGCCCAGTGGGAAGGCGTGGGCTATATCACACGAAAATATGGGAATTAGGTGGAATTCTAGTTTTTGGCCGTATAATGCAAAAAAAGAGGAACGGTCATGAAAGGCGGTGACTATGGTTCTTCATGTTCTATTTGATGGACCGAAAAAATTTTAGGCGATTCGAATCCGGGAGCCCGGCCCACTCGGAAGGCGTGGCCTATAGCACACGAAAATATGGGAATCGGGCTGAATTCTTGTTTTTTGGCCGTCAAAATGCAAAATATGAGGAACGATCATGACGGGGCGGTGACTATGGTTCCTGAGGTAGCATTGGATGGCCCGAAAAACTTTTAGGCGATCCGGGTACAGGGGCCAAGTCCCACTCTGAAGGTGTGGGCTAAAGCACACAAAAATATAGGAATCGGGTTAAATTCTAGGTTTTTGGCCGTAAAACGCACAAAATGAGGAACGATCATGGCGGGGAGGTGACTATGGTTCCTTAGGTCGTATTTTATGGCCCAACAAAGTTTTAGACGATCCGGGTCTGGGGGGCCCGGGCCCACTCGGAATTCGTGGGCTAAACAACACGAAAATATGGGAATAGAGCGAAATTCTAGTTTTTTGGCCGTAAAACCTACAAAAAGGAGGAACGGTCATGGGGGGGCGATGACTATGGTTACTTAGGTCGTATTCTATGGCCCGAAAATATGTTAGGGGATCCGGATTCGGGGGGTCTGGGCCCACTCGGAAGGCGTGGGCTATATCACACTAAATTATGGAATTGGGCGGAATTCTAGTGTTTTGGCCATAAAACACAAAAATAACGACGAACGGTCATAGAGGGGCGGTGACTATGCTTTCTTAGGTCATATTAGATGGCCCTGAAAAATATTTGACCTTCGGGGTCCGGGGCCCGGGCCCGCTCGGAAGGTGTGGGCTATATAGCGCAAAACAATATGGGAATCAGGCGGAATTCTAGTATTTTGGCCATAAAATGCAAAAAACGAGGAGAGGCCATGGCTGGGCGGTGACTATGGTTCCTTAGGTCGTATTGGATGGCCCGAAAAAAAATTGAGGCGATCCGAGTCCAAGGGCCCAACCCACTTCTAAGGCGTGGGCTATATCTCATGAAAATATGGGAATCGGGCGAAATTCTAGTTTTTTCCCCGTAAAACACACAAAATGAGGAACGATCATGGAAGAGGGGTAACTATTGTTCCTTAGGTCGTATTTCATGGCCCAGAAAAGTTTTATACAATCAGGGTCCGGGTGCCCGTGCCCACTTGGAAGGCGTGGGCTATAGCATGAGAATTAGGCGGAATTCTAGTTTTTTGGATGGAAACGCAAACAAAAGAAGAATGGTCATGGAGGGGCGGTGACTATGGTTCCTTAGGTCGTATGTGATGGCCCAGAAAAACTTTAGGAGATCCTGTTCCGGGGGGCCCGGGCCCACTCGGAAGGCGTGGGCTATAGCACACGAAAATATGGGAATCGGGCAGAATTCTAGTTCCTTTGCCGTAAAACGCAAAACAACGAGGAGAGATCATGGCGAGGCAGTGACTATGGTTCCTTAGGTCGTATTTGATGGCCCTAAAATATTTTAGGCATTTCGGGTCCGGGCGGCCGGCCCACTGTGAAGGCGTGGGCTATATCACACGCAAATATGGAAATCGGGCGAAATTCTAGTTTTTTGGCCGTAAAACGCAAAAAATGAGGAATGATCATGGCAGAGCGGTAACTATGGTTCCTTAGATCGTATTTCGTGGCCCGAAAAAGTTTTAGGCGATCCGAGTCGGGTGCCC
>AWOL01S0085727.1:0-27901 GCA_000715115.1 Nicotiana otophora
AAATTTCAGAAAGAATTATTTAAGGCCATTATGTAAGTATATGTATGAATCAAGTCAGGACAGTCATCTCTTGTCTACAAGTTGAGGCATGGCATGGGGCCCTGAACCTGAAATTTGGGCAACTTGAACCTCTATCAAACTATGTTACAAGTAAAGGACAACTTAGGTTTCTTGCGACAATACAATCAAACCATGTCTAGAATCAACCTTCCTATTTCAATAAATGAAAGGAGGAAAATAATAAAAAACCAAACGGAAACTTGTAAATGGCTAATGTTCTTTGCTTTACTTCTGGAGTAAACACAGAACAACATCATTCCTATTTTGACATTGGATATATTTGAGTTAAGAGGTAACATGCCCCACAAACAAACAAAAAAAAGAGCAAATTACATAATTTACCTCCTAAACTATAGACCAAATCCCTGTTACATACTTTTTGCAGACGAAAATCATCTTACATACTCAACCTTTTCAGAGTGTGTCTAAGACACACCATTTTGCCCACGTGGTTAGTGTGTGTTTTTTCCAACGCGTGAACAGGAGAATTTTTGTGTATATGTCATTTTTTAGTTTTTAAAAAATTTAAATTGAGTCATCTTCTTCATTGTTTAAAAAATTCACAAATCTGTCATTACTGCTCCTTAACACTTAGACCCACTTAGACCCACTACTCTATTTCCTTCTTCTCAAATAAAAGCACCATGATTTTTCATATCTATTTTCGTTGATTAGTTTTTTGCTTTTTGCATATCTTTTGTCCGAGAAATTGTGATTTGATTCAGATATTAAAGCTTTTGTTAGCTCCCACAAACCATTCAAGCTTGGCTCCAGATTTTGCATAGAAGATTATATTTTTTGCAGAGAAGTTCAGCTTGAGTTTTTGGTGTGGTGAAATCAAATTTTTCGGAAGGGTGAATTTTCGAAATTTGTCCCAACCATTAAAGCTTAGCTCAAGCTTTTGCACAAAAGCACATTCTTTAATTTTATTAATGGGTGAATGTCTTAATCTTCTTCTCTAGGAAATATACTTTCCTCCTTATTATTACAACCTCGTTGCTTCAGTTGTGGAAGTCGGAATGATACAAATAGAAAATTGAAACAAGGTGATTGCAGTTAATGGTGAGTGGACTCTTACCGAAGAGAAATGAAAAACAAGGCGAATTTGGGTTCAAAATTTCTGATTCCATTTCTGTGGTAAAGATGAACTTTTGAGTTTTTTTGCTGATATTTTTTGTTAGTTAATGGTGGCTTTCTTTAAGTGAAATGTGGGAAAAGAGGCTGTGGTGGTTGATGATGAACAGAGGAAGAAGACTGCAGCCATGGTGGTTTAGATGAAAAAGATGAGGTTGTAATTTTAATTTTTTTTCTTTTTTAATTAAAAAATAATGACACGTGTTAAGACTTTATTGTTGCGTGATATTACACATATTTTGATAAATTGGTCAAAGAAAAAGTGGTGTGTATTAGGCACATTTTAGAAAGGTTGAGTGTGTAAGGTTATCTTCGTTCACAAAAAGTGTGTAACAGAGATTTGGTCCATTATTTAGGAGGTAACTTATGTATTTTGTCAAAAAAAGGGGAGAAGGTTTAGAAACGATAGCAAAATGAAAGACACAATAGCCTATGCCCGTTTCAATATTTGAAATCTCGTTTTGCGCAGTGGCATGATGGCCCATATCTATTTCACTGCTGCGGATTGTATAGGCAAAAAATATGCCCTTAGAATATTTTGCATAAAATAGCATTAATGAATGTCATCGGTCGAGCTCACCTAAGCCATAGCCAGATTAATAGTTATGGTGTCGATATAAGTCGTGGTAGAGGTAACAATAGAGATCGCAGTCAAATTATCAATAAGGGTCGACGTCGAGATCGATTATTAGTGATGGGACTTGTAATAGCTAATTTGTCAGAATAGAGTATTAAAAAGGGGAATATTCTAGTGAATATTTCGGGTATTTATATTATTAGGATTTTCTAAGAAAATGGACCCATATATAGAGAAAAAAGGGACAATGATAAGAGTATGTAATATATTTCTAATAAGAACACTTTATAGAGGGAAACTCTCTCTTTGATAAAAACATAAAGGCTACCTTTTATAAAGATTCTCGTTCATATTATTCCCCATTTTCCCACCAGATCCAAGGATTGTTCATATAAATCTTGGATCTATCCGTCATTCACCGTTGTCAAGTAGAATATTCACCTTGTCCATTCATTATCCGGCGAATCATTCTCTTTATTTACATAAATACCATTTATTGACATTTATTGGTAGATATATCTCATTTAGTATTTTAGATTTATTATCATCAACCATATGCAAACTCAGATCTATCTATCTTGCATCCTTGCGCTTAATATCTAGAGTCATTATCCTTAACTACATCTGACCCTCTATTATATAAATTTAATAGTTTAACCGGAGATTATATTTCTTGGTCAAACAATTTGGCGTCATCTATGGGAATTTCCTAGCTAAGCATTTTAGTTTCTTCTAGATCTACAACCGGCACTGGTTGCTGACGTAAAAAAAAACCTTTTTTCTCTCCACTTGCATAGATCTAACATGGCAGGTAATAGAGAAGAAAGAGTAATAATTATCAGTGACCTCCCAACCAACCTCATGGATATCATCTACGAGATCTAGGAGGTGGTGGACGAGGACGCAATGCCCAATGCCTCTCCTAGGCGGGGTGGATCACCCCTTCCCTATTGCAGCATCACGAAATCCCTTGGCAAGAAAGCCTCCACATCCATGGGAGAAGAGGCACCGCCAGCGATAAGGAAGCTCCTTGAAACTTGGTTAACTAATACACTGACAAGCGTCCTCCATAAGTCCGTTCAGGGTGCAGCCGCAGCCACCGCGAGAACTTGTGCTACGCTACCAGAGAACGAGCGACATGATAAACTCCCCCCCTCCGCTACAACAGGTATCACTCACAATATTGTTAATAATTCAGGTAATGTCGCCCTCACAATCGTTCTAAAAATGATGGAAGAAATAGAAAATGAGAACAAGGCACTTCGGGGCCAAATGAGAGAGCACCGATAAAGTGTCGATAAAATACCAGGCGCTCCTAAGTTATTACCGAAGAGAGATGCCAACCGGTTCGTCGAACAGCCATACAGCGACGGCGCTGCCCCGCACGCCATACCGAAAACTTTTAAAATGGTGCCCTACTTGAAAATATACGATGGCACAACCGACCTCGAGGACCATGTAACCCACTGTGTCACCACCGTGAAAGGCAACGACCTCTCAAAGGAACAAGTATCCTCCGTTCTGCTAAAGAAGTTCGGCGAAACCCTCACGGGAGGAGCACTAACCTGGTACTCACAACTAGGAATTAGGACTTAGGAATTTCCTCGCCTGTTTCAACCGAATGAGAATGACTTTGCCCAATGTATCAGAAGGAATGGTGGTGGCCGCTTTTCAAAATAGACTAAACAGAAATGGTTCGAGAGCGACAAGAAAATTACTGAGTCGACTTATGAAATACCTCCCCCCCCCTCCCCCACAACAACTTGGGATGAAATACATAATGCTTATTGTGCCGAAGTTCGAGTAGACGAAGACAACCTCAATGGCCCAACTCATCGACTGACCTCAGTACAAGCAGAATCCAGAAAAGATCGGAGAAGTGATATCAGAAGAGATCTGGCAACCTCACGACCAAACCGGGACCGACATCTCCCATATGTCAGAACTAACTCTATACCCTCATCCCGCCATGAAGAAGCCTCATCCCGATCAAAAACAGGGACTCACCGGAATGAAAGAGGTATGCCCATTTATTATCTGCTCACAATTTTTGCGTGTCACCTATAGAGATCGTCTATGCCCCGGAGAAGCTCGGGTCAAAGGTGAAGTGGCCGCAAAAGATGAGGTCAGGCCTGAATACTAGAAAATCAGACGCACTCTGCGAGTTCCATCAAGAGCAAGGACAAAAAATCAAAGATTGCATCGCCCTAAGACATGAGGTCGTAAATATGCTGCGACAGGGGCACCTGAAAGATTTGCTAAGCGATCGGGAAAGAACTAACTTTGCCAGGGGGCGCGAACAACATCAAGGACCGCCGAAACCGCCCTCACCATCCACATGATCATTGACGGTGAAAATGATGCTTCCATCAACAACGTAAAATTCACCATGACCTACAAGCTCAAACGTTCGATCACCCACGAACGGTATGACGAACTCGAAGAAAGTATCATCTTCGATAAATCGGATACCAACGATTTGGCATTCCCTCACTATGATGCTCTTGTTATTACTTTACGAATTTTAGATATCGACGTAAGACAAATTATGGTAGATGACGGAAACGATGAGTGTATTATCCATCCCCGAGCACTCACACAAATAAAACTCAGGGACAAGATAGTACCACATTGCATCATACTAACGGGTTTTAACAATGCAGTTGAACGAACATCTAGCGAGATCACACTCCCCGCCCTAGCGGGTGGTGTCACTCTGGAGACCACATTCCACATCATGGATCAGGACATGTCATACAATGCCATAATAGGGCGACCGTGGATACTCACCATGAGAGTTATACCCTCCAGCTTGTACCAAGTCATCAAATTTCTAACTCCATGGGGGATATTCAACATACACGGAGAACAACGTACATCTCAAGAATGCTACCGCATCGCCCTAGACTGCATGACCACCCAACAAATGAAATACAAAGAGAAGGAAGCATAGTAATCAACAGGGTCGAGGTCGGTAAACGATGACATCAAAGACGTCATCAAAGACCCCAATGTGGCCGAGGCCGCAGGATAGACTATAGAGGACCTCGACCCCATTCAGCTAGATGTCAATGATCTCAGCAAGAAAGCTTGCATCGGCTACAAACTCCAAGAGCCAAGTAAGTTTCGCAAATTCTTAATTGCTAATGTGGATCTGTTTGCTTTTAGCCATGCAGATAGGACATGTATCCCAAAAGAGATCGCCACACACAGATTGAATGTCGATCCACTCTATCCCCCGGTAAGGCAGGTTGGACGCAAGTTTAATTTTGCAATCAATGACGCGGTACGCAATGAAGTGAAAACATTATTGGAAAATGGCTCTATCAGAGAGTCAAAGTACCCCCAATGGGTCGCCAACGTGGTCGTGGTAAAAAAGAAAAAGGGCAAGTGGCGGATGTGCGTGGATATCACCGATCTGAATAAAGCTTGCCCCAAGGATTCGTTTTCGCTACCTCATATCAACCAACTCATCGATGCGACAGCCGGACATGAGTTGCTGAGTTTCCTGGATGCCTACTCGGGCAACAACCAGATCCTTCTGGAGGAAGCGGGCCAGGAAAGGATCACCTTCATCACCCATTAGGGGACGTACTGCTACAGGGTCATGCCTTTCAAACTGAAAAATATGGGGACAACTTACCAGAGACTAGTGACGAAAATGTTCAAAGAACAACTCGGAAAGACGATGGAGGTATACATCGATGACATGCTGGTCAAATCCAAAAAGAAAGAAGATCACATCGATCATTTAAAAGAAGCCTTTGTCATACTCATGCAATAATTGAACCCCAAAAAGTGCACATTCGGCGTGGCCTTGATCCCTCCCAAGTCACACCTCAGTTTGGGGTTGTGAAGCGGCCGATTGCAATAATAGTTACCCAACTGAGAGTCAGGATCTAATCCACAGGGAGCATAGATGGTATTAGGTATATATTCAGACTAAGCGCGTAAAGTGTCTAAGATGCACTTCCACAAGCTGTGTTTTGATTCTACTTCTAAATTATGCTACGGTTTGCAAATGTAAAGCTAGATAATAATATTTTTGGTGTTGTTTTTCAAGTATGTAAAAGATCTAGGGCTGTGACTTCCACTTAGGTGTTTGCCTAACGGGTTGTGTGCTTTAGAGCGTGTTTCGTTGGTCGGGGTATATTATAGCAATCAACACACAATTACCCACTCAATACCTCTCGGTAATATAGTAGTTTTACCCAATTTGGCTCTCTCTCAAGTCCAAATGGGTAATGCACAAAATAGTTGATAGATGCTCAAGTCGAATTTTACTATCTAGATTCAACCCTTTAAGTGGGACTATCAATTTCTTGAGTTCATCCCAATTTCTTGTTAGCTAAATTTTTCTAGACTAAATCTCTCTTTCTCAAGTAGAGACAAAGTCACATAGGCTTGAATCAATGTTTGCAACCATTAATTCTACAATTATAACAAGAACTACGGTAAATATTACACGCCCAACCATAAACAAGTCCTAAATCAAAACACCCATTAGGTACCCACACTAGGGTGAGTCACAACCCTAGCTAGAAATTTAGCTACTCATAGTGGGTGATGAAGAAAATAAAGAAGAAAGGATGATTAAACTCATATTTAATGATAAATATAAGAAAATCCAATGTAAAATTGACAAGCTATGATGAAGTTTCCTAAAACAGTAAATAAAAACGGCTACCAACTTTCAGATATTCAAAACTTGACCTAATTTCGTCAAAAAAGACTATTTATACACAGTTAAAATTTTTGGACAAAATTGCTCTTTCAGAGGTTCTGCGGCCGCACAATTCAGTGTGCGGTCCGCACTTTGCTGCATCTCTTGACATGAGTGGTTTCTGCGGGTGCACAATTCTGAACTTACGGTAGCACTTCTTGAGTTCTACGTACCGTACAATTTTGGGTGCGGCCGCACATTTGATTTCTCCTAATTGTCTTGAATTCCCAACTCTCTCAACCTTGACTTCTGCGGCCGTACAATTATTGTGCGGTCCGCACTTTGCATTGCAGCATTGTCAAATATTCTTCTTGTTCTGCGGCTGCAGACAAAATTCTACGGTCCGCACTTTAGCCTTTTTGCTTGATTTTTGTCCTTGTTCAAAATCACTCCTCCTTGAGTTGAATTTCATCACTTTGGATCATTTTTCAATACTCCTGCAAGTAAGCATATTTCATCAGTTTTCGGAAATACCTTTAAGCATTTTTGAACTAAAACGAAAGTCAAAAGGCGCAAATAAGTAGTCAAAATACCCACTTATCAACTACCCCAAACTTAAGCTTTTGCTTGTCCTCAAGCAAATAAGGTAATTCCTACCTCCACAAGAAAAGATCTATTCCAGCTAAGCTAAGGTGAATCAAACACACATCAATTGGGACCAACAATTATCCACACACTCATGAATCATCAACAGGGCAATGTTTGAAGGTTAAAGCACAAATAGCTCTAATATGACACTTGAGCATCAAGAGTTGACTTTACTCATCAAGGAAGTTTGCACTTTCATGTAGGTCACTGTGGATCCCAAACTCTTCCTCCTATACTCTCCGTTAGCTCATCTCACTTAAGAATGTAGCACTCAATTCAATGATTTGTAAAAAGTTCGCTCATCACTCTCAAAAGAACGTCACAAGTATGGCTCTAAGTACCATATGCTTGACCTTCATGTAAATCACCACTAATGTAAGCTCACTCGGCTTGAAAACACGTAGGGCTTTTTCGGCATGTAATGAAGGCTTTTGGACTAAGGTAGGAAATGTTGGAATAGAACGGGTTTATCTTTCCTTAAGCACTCCATTTTCTCTTTTTGGCTCATGCTTTGCTGACTCTTTGAGTCATTTTCTTTTTCCTTAGGGGAACTAGAAAGACTTGACATCACTCTTTCTTGGTCATGATATTCATTTTCTCCTTCTTTGTTTTCTCCATACTTTGCACTTTTGCTTTTCTTTGAATCCCTTCAACTCTTCAATTTATTCACTGTCTTTTTGTGTTTTTCTTTTGTTCTTTCTTTTTCTTCATTTATTTTTTCTCTTATTTTTGTACCTTGAAATCACTTTCAAACTCCTCGTCTCTCCCCCAAACTTATGTTTTCGCCAATTTGCTTCTCATGAGTGTTAAGAAAAGCTCAGGGCCAAGAGAGGGTCATTACAAAATGGGTAAAGGCTTGTAACATGGTTATCAAATGAGAAAGGCTTTAGGCTCAAAAGGGTTGACTTGGGATAACATCATTGGTGGGCCATAGAAAATTTCAAAATAGGTCAAGGAGAGCCTACAATCACTTCTCAAGCCAAGCAAAACTTAGAATTTTGTCTGGAAATACATTCGGGGCAAGTTCTAGACCATTCGCACGGGTACTTGGACTTGTACCAAAATATCTCACCTCTCACACAGCTGGATTGTTAAAAAGGATAGAGGCGAGGGCCCACAACAACCATATTCAATATTGAAAATTGCTAATGGTTCAACTAAATCACTCGATGATTGCCTAAGTCAACACAAGAGTCACAAGGTCACTAACTAGAGCCATTTCTTTCCAAGAACTTGTTTTTAACCATAAGCGTGTAATTAAGTGTATTGGTACCAAGTGAAGCATGCTTGACCCTTTTATTTATTATTACTACTGTTTTTACCTAATCATAAAAAACGGACTCAATCCCTTAAGAAGATTGTCACGCCATCCATCATTGGAAAGAGCCACCCGGTTCACACAAAACTTACCTTTGGAGAGAACCATGGCATTAAGAAAACCAAAAGCTTATTGATCACTTAAACATAAATAGAAGCTACCAAATCAGCAAGAAGCTATTAAAGTAAATAAGAAGCTAAACTACTAAGAAACAAAATAAAGAAGCTATGAAGTAACTACTGAAAGCAAAAATGAATATATAAGCCGAGAATGGGAAAGAGAATATATACATCAATAGAGAGGGAGGAATATATACATAATGAAAAAGAAAATAAAGATAAAAAAAGAGTATTATAGTTATTACAGGCCAATGTCATATCAAATCAAAATGGACCACCCCCCGAAGAAGAATAAACATTGCCCTCAATGCTTAACAAAAATCAAAATAAGGGAGGGAAAAGAGTAAAGAGAACTCCCTATGCGGTCTCAGTGTGCATGACAGCATCACCACCCTCAGACTCCTCCAACTGGATCTCATCATCCTCTACTCGGGGAGTAACGGGGTTGGTGAACATCTGAAGCACCTCCTCAGCAGTATGAGCAGCAAAGTCTTGCTCGTGAGACTGGCCAGCTGGTGCCACTGGTGCTGATAGTGTTCCTGGGTCTGCTAGTACTGATGGATCTGTCTCCTTCAGTAAGTCAAATGGAAGATCACCAACTGCTCTATCTCGGTCAGCTCTTTTCTCAACTTGTCCAATGATTTTCTTGAGGCCTTTGATTTCCTCATCTTCTTCACCTGTTTACCCAACTCCTCAATAGCTCCCCAATATGCCACCAATGTATCTATAATGGTCTTCTGATTGTCCAAGTCTTCAATGTTTCCTCCACTGACGAAGGAACATGTGGTGCTGCTGGGGTAGAAGACTAAACTGCAACAGTACTGCATATGTCAGACAACTTTGTAGTAGCTGTTTGTATCCAGTTGTTGAGACTCGCCAATGTTTGAGAGACTCGCAACGCAGTGAGTGGATATGTAGAGGAGGAAGGCATTGATACTGATGCTGATGGTCTAGAAGATAGAGGTGGTGGCATGTCAATTATCTCGGTGGAAGGACCGGCTGCTGTGGAAGGCATGGAAGTTGTAGAAGGCATAGCAGCTGAATTTGCAACCACCACTGATGGCTCATCAGAATGGCCTACGGTAGAATTTAACTTACACTTGAGTTACGGGTTCATCGGGTCCTTCAAAGAATACTAGGAGAAGGGCTTCTTAGCCCGAACCTTCGTATCAAAGCTCTTCATATCCACCCCGCATCTGTGAGATACTTCGTGAGGGTGTTGGGATACGGGTAGGAGCTCTCACCCTGTCTGACAACTACTAACATGTTGTCCGACATGATGGCACCCACATTGATTGGGTACCCGGCCATGATAGATGCCACCAAGACTGCTCGGGGGATTGAAAGATTGTTCTCATTTTGGCTCGGGTTTATGCGGCTGCACACACATGTTTGCCGCCTTTTTGCTTCAAAGTTGAGGGTATCTAGTGCAATGGGAGCCCCCGCTGTGATCCATGGTGGTGGTGGTCCTGGGGCTGTCAAGATCTCTGCTAACCAAGGACGAGCTGCATCACCCATTGAAAACTTTTCCAAGTACTAAATTGGCTCCACCTCCTCAAACCCCAAGTAGGTGTTCAGAGTGCTTTGATCAAATCGAACCTTCAAGTTTCTCACCTTGGTCACTTTAGTACCCTTCTTGATATGTTCCACATTGGCATAAAACTCTCATACTAAATGCTCATTGGCATCCATAACACTCTGAGTGAACCATGTCCACCCCTTTCGTTCCCTGAACTGTTTATCCATATTTGGATTGAATCTATCCAAATCCTTCAATAGAAACTATCGCTTAAGTGTGAGAAATCTCTGGGGCCACCATTCTTTGAATTTATTAAATGTCGTCAAGCTTACAAATATGTCTTCCCAGACTTCCTTCTTTTTAAACCTCTCTAGGCTGGCCACTCTTGTATCACCCCCTCACCATCGTCTAGCATGTCATCATCATCATCCACTGCGACTGGTGCAACGGGATTGTGTGTAGAGGAGGGTTCTGAATCTTGACTGCCTTCATTCGAACCCTCAGAAGAGCTTGGTGAGGTGGAGGGTTCATTTCAGAGTTAGTATCTCCCAGGGAACTGCGGCGGTTGAGATTGGGCCTCTGGTTATTCCTCCACTGAGTGACCCTCGAAAGCTTCCCTATACGGGATATAAAACTTGATTTTGAGGACTCTATGGCCTTACCTCTCCCAGTGGTTGGCTTCCTTGATATTGCTTTCTTCTGCACTGCAAGAGGTTGAGTACCCCTGCCTCAGCCTCGGGAGGGTTCACCCCTCCCTTTAGAAGTATCACCACGACCACACTTTCACCTTTGCATACCGTTTTGTCTGTAATACAAAGCAACACGAGTCAGTTAAAGTTCAAAAGCAGGCTGAAAAGAAGTTGCAGACAAAACGGTATGCAAAAGTGAAAGTGCGGTCTGCACAATTCTCAGTGCGGCCGCAAACTACCTTATGCGGACCGCACAATTTTAAGGTATGACCGCACAATTGAAGTGCGGTCATACAATTCCAGTCCCAGTAATACCAGTTCTCTGAAGTTTGGATCTGCGATCGCACAAATATTTATGCGACCGCACAATTTTGAGTGCAGTCCGCACATTGAATGCACAGACTTGACCTAAAACTAAGGATCTGTGGACCGCACAATTTTATGTGTGGCCGCACAATTCATAATTAGACGGCACTGAACTTAGGGTTTTCATTTTTTTGCACAATTTAGACATGGTATTGGCAAATTAGACATGATACATGATTTACCCAACCCCCAATGAGTACATATGAAATTACCCACACAATTCTAAGCATACATGATGAATCGTTTGATATTTAGGCCTAAAAATAACTATATTAATTAAGGACAAAAACTAAGAAAATTTTGAAAAATCTAAACACAAATTAAATATATCAGTGATGAGAGATGCATGGGAGAATCTAGGACGATGAAATGAGTGTGATGTTTGAAACAATTTTTGTGCACTGTGCTTGCTTAGGTGCCAAGAGTTCAAAGTGCTAAAGTTTGGAACGGTGAGAGGAGGGCTTGTTTATAGGTTGACCAACTTAGGGCAAAATGTGCAGTTGAGTGCTGCTGCACAATTTTGTGTGCGGTCCACACTCTGTACTTGGTCCCTCTAAAGATCTGCGATCCACACAAAATTGGGTGCGGCCAAAGATATTTGTGCGGGCTGCACAATTCCAAGTGCGGCCGTAGATTGGCCATTTCTCTGCAATTGCAAACTTCAGACAATTTGCATTTTTGGGTCTCCAGTTGTGCGGCCGTACAAATAAATGTGCGGCCGCAGACTCCTTTCTGTTGTGGCATGCAAGATTGTGCGGTCCTCACAATAAATGTGCGGTCCGCACTTTTGCAACACTTGGCCATTGTTTCGATCACAGTTCCTGCAAAGCACACTCATTCCTGCAATTCACTTAAAAATCAGTTAGCATAAAACAAAACCTATTTAAAAAGAAGAATAAAAAGAAACAAGGGTTGCCTCCCAAGAAGTGCCTGATTTAACGTCGCGGCACGACGCAGATTACCATCAATCACTTGAAATGAATTAATGCCACAACGTGGCCATCATCAACTTTTCCAAGATAATGCTTCACCCGGTGACCATTGACTCTAAACAATTCATTATTTTTATTCTTCAAGTCTAATGCACCAAAGGGTGTCACCTTCACAACCTCAAACGGACCACTCCACTTAGACTTCAACTTTCTCGAAAACATCCGTAACCGAGAATTGAACAATAACACAAGATCACCTTCTTTGAACTCCTTGTTCCATCTGTACTTGTCATGGAGATACTTCAACTTCTCCTTGTATAAGGTAGAACTTATATATGCATGGTACCGGAATTCATCAAGCTCATTCAATTGTTTCACCCTCAGGTTAGCGGTGACATCCCACT
The DNA here is from genome assembly GCA_000715115.1 of Nicotiana otophora. NCBI lineage: Eukaryota > Viridiplantae > Streptophyta > Magnoliopsida > Solanales > Solanaceae > Nicotiana > Nicotiana otophora. The sequence goes on from AWOL01S0085727.1 coordinate 12,430, forward strand.
CAAGATTAAGCTTCTTCAATGCCCACATAGCCTTGTGCTCAAGTTCCACCAGAAGGTGACAAGCTTTCCCGAACACCAACTGGTATGGAGACATCTCAATCGGTGTTTTGTAAGACGTCCTACAAGCCCATAGAGCATCATCAAGTTTCTTCGACCAATCTGTCCGGTTGGCATTCACGGTCTTTGACAAAATACTCTTGATCTCCCGATTTGAGACTTTCACTTGTCCGCTTGCTTGAGGATGATAGGGGGTCGAGACTTTGTGAGTAACACCATACTTGGTGAGTAAGGTATCAAAAGCTTTGTTGCTCAAGTGCAATCCCCCATCACTTATAATGGCCCTTGGAGTGCCAAATCTTGTAAAGATATTCTTTTTCAAAAATGCCACCACACTTTGAGCTTCATTGCTGGGTTAAGCAACGGCCTCAACCCACTTTGACACATAGTCCACAGTTGTCAAAATATATGTGTTCCCACAAGAGCTTACGAACGGTCTCATGAAATCAATGCCCCCACACATCAAAAATGTTAATTTTTCAGATGGTGGTGAGTGGCATCTCAGTTTTCTTAGAAATCCCACCGGCCCTTTGACATTCATCACAACACTTGACTAGATTACTAGCATCCTTGTATAGGGTAGGACAATAGAATCCATAACTCAACATTTTTGCCACCGTTCTCGCTCCACCATGGTGACCACCATATGGTGAAGAGTGGCAAAACTCAAGAATTTCCACTTATTTTTCCTCCGGCACACATCGTCGAATCACACTATCGGTACAAATCCGAAAAAGATACGGTTCATCCAAATAATAGTCAAGGAAATCCCGTTTGAGCTTATTCCTTTGGTTCGAAGAGAACTCATTCGGTACAATACCACTCACAAGATAATTTTCTAAGTCGGCGAACCATGGTATCTCGGTTATTGAAATGGCTAGAAGTAGCTCGTCGGGGAAGGAGTCATTAATCTCAAGGCCGTCATGTGGCCTCCCCTCCTCCTCCAAGTGAGATAAGTGGTCCTCCACTTGCTTTTCACTGCCTTTGCGGTTTTGGATTTCAAGATCGAACTCTTGCAATAAAAGCACCCACCGCATTAACCTCGCCTTTGAATCATTATTGCTCATTAAGTACCGAAGCACTGCATGATCGGTGTGGACAATCACCTTTGTATCCATCAAGTACGGTCGGAACTTTTGCATAGCAAAGACAATAGCAAAGAGCTCTTCTTCGGTCACCGTGTAATATACTTGGGCATCGTTCATGGTCTTACTAGCATAGTAAACTGGATGGAAGATTTTGTTGATACGTTGCCCCAAAACTGTTTCGACCGCCATATCACTTGCGTCACACATGAGCTCAAAAGGCAAGATCCAATCCGGTGCTGTGATAATAGGAGTAGTAGTCAATTTGAACTTGAGCAATGCGAATGCCTTCATGCAATCCTTATTGAAATGGAATTTGGCATTTTTCTCCAAAAGCTTACACAGGGGGTTCACCACTTTAGAAAAATCCTTGATGAAACGGCGATAGAACCCTGTATGACCCAAGAAGCTCCTCACTTCCTTCATGGATATAGGGGTGGGAGTTTAGAAATCACCGCTATTTTTGCCTTGTCGACCTCAATACCATTCTTTGAAATTTTGTGGCCAAGGACAATGCCTTCCTCGACCATGAAGTGACACTTCTCCCAATTGAGCACCAAGTTTGTATCCTCACATCTTGCCAAGACCTTATCTAAGTTTTTAAAGTAATCATCAAAGGAATCCCCAACCACAGAAAAATTATCCATGAAGACCTCAAGAAAATCCTCCACTATGTCGGTGAAGATAGCCATCATACACCGTTGAAAAGTCACCGGTGCATTGCATAACCCAAATAACATCCGCGAGAATGCGAAAGTACCATAGGGACATGTGAAAGTAGTCTTCTCTTGGTCCTCCGGAGCAATAAGAATTTGATTGTAGCCGGAATACCCATCAAGGAAACAATAGAAGGCACAACCGGCCAAACTATCAAGCATTTGATCAACGAATGAAAGTGGGAAATGATCTTTCCTTGTGACTTTGTTGATCTTGCAATAGTCCATACACACTCTCCACCCGGTCACCGTTCTTGTAGGAATCAACTCGTTCTTGTCATTGGTGACCACGGTCATGCCCCATTTCTTTGGGACAAATTGCATTGGAGAGGTCCACGAGCTATCGAAAATGGGGTAAACAACTGCAGCATCCAACCACTTTATGATCTCCTTCTTAACCACCTCTTGCATTGCTTCATTTAGTCTTCTTTGATGTTCAACGGAGGATTTGGCATCCTCCTACAAAATAATCTTGTGTATGCAAAAGGCTGGGCTTATACCCCGAATATCCGCCAATGTCCATCCGATATCTTTCTTCCTCTTTTGTAGCACCACCAAAGTAGAGTCTACATGCACGTTAGTCAAACAGGAGGAAATAATAACCGGTAAAGTAGAATACGGGCAAAGGAATTCATACCTGAGATGTGGAGGCAATGGCTTTAACTCCAAAGTGGGAGGCTCCTCAATTGAGGGTATTGTTGGAAGAGTCTTCCGGTTTTCAAGATCTAAGGACAATTTGCGGGGTTCATAAGTGTACGATCCCATTCCTTGCAATGCATTAACATATTCCACATAGCCATCCTTCTCATCATCATCATGATTAAGCAATACGGCCTCCAAAGTATCATCAACATTCATCATGGCACTAGCATCATCAACAATCACCTCGGTCACTAAGTCCACAAACGAACAAACTTCATTGCTATTCAGTTGCCTCATAGATTTGCACACATGGAAAATCACCTTTTCATCACCCACCGGGAAGGTGATCTCGCCGGCTTCCACATCAACAAGTGCCTTCCCTGTTGAAAGGAAAGGTCTACCCAAAATAATAGGCACCTCATAGTCCACTTCATAATCAAGAATCACAAAGTCCGCCGGGAGGATGAACTTATCAACTCAAACCAACACATCATCAATCATACCCAATGGTCTCTTCATAGTACGATATGCCAGTCTTGGTTTCCCAATCTCCAACATTTTGAAAACTGAGTAGGGCATCAAGTTGATACTCGCCCCTATATCACAAATAGTTTTGGCAAAGTCAGCACTTCCAATAGTGCAAGGGATTGTGAAAGTGTCGGGATCTTCCAATTTAGGATCCATTGAGTGCACAATTGCGCTCACTTGATGTGTCATCTTTATAGTCTCATAATTCATCGACCTCTTCTTTGTCACCAAATCCTTCATGAACTTTGCATATCTGCGCATTTATTCTAAATCCTCAACCAATGGCACATTAATAGATAAGCTTTTCATCATGTCAATGAATTTTTTGAATTGGTTCTCATCATTTTACTTGGCAAGACTTTGAGGGTATGAAGGAGGAGGCCTTGGCATTGGTGCCTTAGCCTTTGGCACTACCGGTTCCGGTATGCCAAGAATGTGTTCCCTAGACGGGTTTACTTCTTCTTGAGTCTCCTCCACATTTTCATCAATATCAATTCTCACTTCGTCATTTGCTTTCACCACATTATTTGGAATCTCATCTTCTTGAATCACTTGTTCATCATCCCCAATTCTTCTTTGACTTGAGGTGGTTGCATCCTCACCTTTTCCACTCCTTGTAGTCATGGCCATGGCATGTCTCGTGTTGTTCCCACCCTCCGGGTTCACCACCGTGTCACTTGGTAGTGCCCCCTTAGGACGAGTGTTCAAAACTTGCGAGATTTTCCCCAATTGAACTTCCAAATTGCGAATTGAAGTGTTGTGAGAGGCTAGTTGAGCATCGGAGTCAGCTTTTCCATCATTTGTTTGAACATGTTCTTAATTCACCCCATCTCATTGTTGGAAGAGCTAGGACCATGGGAATGATAAGGAGGTGGGTTGCTTGGTTGTTGATACATCGGGGGTCTTTGAAAGCCCGGCCCCTGATTCCCTTAGTTATTATTCCATCCCCCTTGGTTGTTGCCTCCCCCATAACCTTGACTATTTCCACCCCAATTGTTTTGGTTGTTTTGACTATTCCAATTTCCTTGATTATTTTGATTGTTCCAATTACCTTGGTTGTTACCACCACTCCAACTGCCTTGGTTGTTTAAGTTCCAATTTCGTTGATTACCTTGAGATAGCCATTGTTGTTGATTCAGAACTTGAGAGTTGTTTCTTTTCCGTTGGAAGTTGTTCACATATTGTACTTCGTCCTCTTGTTCATTATAAGATTCATCTTGGTCAAACCCACTATCTTCTTGCACATATTGTTACGCACGGTTTTGCACTTGTTGACCCCTTTTCCTTCTCTTTTTCACCATCATATTGACACCCTCCATTGCATTTACTTGTTTAGAACCTTGAAATTGTTGAAGTTGAGCTTTGGCTAATTGATTCATTGTAGTGGTCAACTCGACAATTGCTTGCCCATGATCATGTAATTTTTTATGTAGGTGATTTAAATTTGGATCACATTGAGGAACATTTGCTCTACCTTTCCATGCCGATGAAGTATCCACCATTTTATCTAAGATCTCACAAGCTTCGGCATATGGTGGTCATGAAATTTCCATCGGCAAGTTGGTTGACCACGCATTGATTGGTAGTATTGATCCTCATATAGAAAGTTTGTTGAATCATAGCCTTCGTCATGTCATTGTTCGAGCACTCTTTCACCATAGTTTGGTACCTCTCCCATATCTCATGCAGAGGCTTATTGTGTTCTAGTTTGAATGCTAGAATCTCGTCTCTAAGAGTAGCCATATGTCCGAGAGAAAAGAACTTGGCAATGAATTTCTCCGCCAATTTATCCCATGTATGGATGGAATAGTTTGGCAACATTTCTAACCAATCCAAGTCTTTCCCCCGTAGTGAAAAAGGAAATAGCCTCAACCTTAAAGCATCCTCGGAGACATTTGTCTGTTTACTCCCCCAGCAGGTGTCCACAAATCCCTTCAAGTGTTTGTACGCATTTTGATTCGGAGCCCCAATGAAGAATCCCCGTTGTTCTAGCAATATGAGCATAACATTTGTGATTTGAAAGTTGCCCGCCCTAATACGGGGCAGGACTATAGTACTTGCATACCCTTCATTCGGCAACACTCGGTGTGGAGCCGCTCTTGGTAGAGGTGGGGGTAGAACGGGAACGTTGTCTTGAGGCAGTCAGCCTCGTCTATTTGCTTGAGGTTCATGAGAAACCTCTTCAACTTGGTCATCTTCCACGTCCACATCCCCAAAGGCATGTTTCTGAGAGAATCATTGTTGTTGAGAGCCATTGTTTCACGTACAATTGTTTTACCAAAAAGATTAGTAATACGGAAGGAAAAGAAAATAATTCACACACAAAATCAAATATATAGCTAAATCTGTTTTTTACATTCACCGGCAACGGCGCCAAAAATTGATCTCGCCCAAATCATACCTTAGTTTGGTGTTATGAAGCGGCCGATTGCAATAATAGTTACCCAACTGAGAGTCGGGATCGAATCCATATGGAGCGTAGATGAGATTAGGTATATATTCGGACTAAGCGCGTAAAGTGTCTAAGATACACTTCCACAAGCTATGTTTTGATTCTACTTCTAAATTATGCTACGGTTTGCAAATGTAAAGCTAGAGAATAATATTTTTGGTGTTTTTTTTCAAGTATATAAAAGATCTAGGGCTGTGACTTCTACCTAGGTATTTGCCTAATGGGTTGTGGGCTTTAGAGCGGGTTTCGTTGGTCGTAGTATATTATAGCAATCAACACATAATTACCCACTCAATACCTCTCGGTAATATAGTATTTTTGCCCAATTTGGCTCTCTTTCAAGTCCAAATGGGTAATGCACAAAACAGTTGATAAATGCTCAAGTCGGATTTTACTATCTCTAGATTCAACCCTTTAATTAGGACTATCAATTTTTTGAGTTCATCTCAATTTCTTGTTAGCCAAGTTTTTCTAGACTGTCTCTCTTTCTCAAGTAGAGACTAAGTCAAATAGGCTTGAATCAATGTTTGCAACCATTAATTCTACAACTATAGCAAGAACTAGGCTAAATATTACATACACAACCATAAACAAGCCCTAAATCAAATACTCATTAGGTACCCACATTAGGGTTGGGTCACAACCCTAGCTAGAAATTTAGTTACGCATAGTGAGTGATGAAGAAAATAAAGAAGAAAGGATGACTAAACTCATATTTAATGATAAATAAATGAAAATCCAATGTAAAATTGACAAGCTATGATAAAGTTTCCTAAAACAGTAAAGAAAAATGGCTACCAACTTTCAGATATTCAAAACTTGACCTAATTTCGTCAAAAAAGACTATTTATATACAACTGAAATTTTAGACAAAATTGCCCTTTCGGAGGTTCTGTGGCCGCACAATTCTGTGTGTGGTCCGCACTTTGCTGCAGCTCTTGGCAGGAGTGGTTTCTGCGGCTGCACAATTCTGAACTTACGGCTGCACTTCTTGAGTTCTGCGGACCGCACAATTCTGGGTGCGGCCGCACAATAATAGTGCGGTCCGTAGATCTTGATTGTCTTGAATGCCCAACTCTCTGAACCTCGACTTCTACGGCCGCACAATTATTGTGCGGTCCGCACTTTGTATTGCAGCACTGTCAAATTTTCTTCTTGTTCTACGGCCGCAGAAAGAATTTTGTGGTCCGCACTTTAGCCTTTTTGCTTGATTTTTGTCCTTGTTCAAAATCAATCCTTCTTGAGTTGAATTTCATCACTTTGGCTCATTTTTCAATAATCTTGCAAGTAAGCATATTTCATCATTTTTCGAGAATACCTTTAAGCATTTTTGAACTAAAACAAAAGTCAAAAGGCGCAAATAAGTAGTCAAAATCCCTACTTATCAGGCCTCAGAGAAATTCTTGGGCTTCTTAGTGTCGCATGGGGGGCATAGAGGTCAATCCCGACCAAATCAAGGCCATCGAGGGTATACCAGAGCACTTAACCACCAAAAACCAAGTCCAGAAGCTAACCGACCGTATTGCCGCCCTGTCGAGGTTCATCTCGCGATTCTCCGATAGGTACCATAAATTCTTCAGCGTACTTAAAAAGAAAACGACCTCCAATGGACCCCTGAATACGTCCAAGCATTGAAGGAGTTGAAGGTATAACTATCCTCGCCACCGTTGCTCTCAAAACCAGAACCAGGACAGCCTCTCCTCGTCTATCTCGTTGTATCCGAAGTAGCTGTGAGTGAGGTCCTAGTCCAAGAAAATAAAGGTACGCAATCTCCCATCTATTATATTAGCAAAGCACTAGTCGACGCCGAGACGAGGTACCCACACCTTGAAAAACTGGCTCTAGCCTTAGTCATAGCTTCACGGAAGCTTAGACCATATTTTCAATGCCATCCCATCTCGGTCGTCACGACTTTCCCCTTAAGAAGCACTTTACTCAAACCCGAACATTCGGGCAGATTGGCCAAATGGGCCATCGAACTAAGTGAGCAGGATATCACATATCGACTGCGAATGGTGATAAAGTCTCAGGTCCTCGCCGACTTCAGTGCGCACATACTGCCCGAAGTCGAAAAGGAAGCCCTCCACACTTCTCATACACACGACCTCTGGGTCCTATACACCGACGGCGCATCTAATACGTCGGGGTTCGGGATGGGACTCGTACTTGAAGTCCCAACAGGCGAAGTGATTGGCCAGTCCATAAGGTGCCGATAAATTCGTGACGGCCCACGCCGAAGCCAAAAAGGCCGAGGCGAGAGTGAATGATATCTTTGCTATTAAACAGTCTCCAGGAGAAGGACTTAGGGATTTCCTCGCCCGTTTCAACCGAGTGAGAATAACTTTGCCCAATATATCAGAAGGAATGGCAGTGGCCTCTTTTCAAAACGGACTGAACAGAAATGGTTCGAGAGCGACAAAAAAATTACTGAGTCGGCTTATGAAATACCCCCCAACAACTTGGGACGAAATACATAATGCATATTATGCCGAAGTTTGAGCAGACGAAGATGACCTCAATGGGCCAACTCATCAACTGACCTTAGTACAAGCAAAATCCAGAAAAGATCGAAGAAGTGATATCAGAAGAGATCCGGCAACCTCACGACCAAATCGGGACCGACGTCTCCCATATGTCAGAACCACCGCTGTACCCTCATCCTGCCATGAAAAATAAAGAAATATTCCCTTTAGTAACTCCTCAATGGAAAGACAACGTCTACAAGAGAAAGAAAATCATAGAACAAAAATATTGGCAATGACAAGCCAGTGATTGTGTTTATCTGTTTCTTCTGATATATTTTATCTATTTGCAATTGACCTACACATTGTTGAGTTGATCAGCATATTTATCTATTTTCAAACAGCGTTTTAAAAGGCGTGGCCGTAAGGCGAGACGTTTTACATATGGCTCAGTGAGGCGTAAGCCCCAAAGATATTTAATTTTTAATATTTTATAAAATAATATCATTACAGTAAATATTTATAAACAAGTAAAATTTCTTAAAAATTGAAGAAAACTATAAATATGTAATATATATATATATATATATATATATATACACACACACACACACACACACACACATGTGCTCCATCCCCACAAAATACTAGTCAAAACAATCTATTATACGCTACTTACAAGCATAAATAACTTGAGTCGAAAAGAATAAAGTTTTCTACATGAAGGAATAAAAAAGATGATTAACCTGTAATTTGAACTTTTAACTTGCTAGCTATGAAAGAGAATGCAGTTCTCTTTGTATTTGTAAAAAACAAACTGAATATTCGTTGCCTTTGGGAGATATTAGCAGACTAGCGGACAAGATAAAGAATTGAGAAATACCATGAATTAGGGTTTCAATCAATAAAAAGGTCTTGACATTTAAATTTAATACATTTCAGTTCCTTTTTAAAACTTTTGAGTAATTACCAAACTGACTTTTGAAAATTTGGGTATTATATGAAATATTTATTCAACAAATTTTGTTTTAATTTGAAAAAGTCTCCGGAGTTTACGCCTCACTTAAAAATGTGCCTCAAACGCTCGGGTGTACGCCCCGAATTGCTGGGCGTACGCCTCTTGAGACTTTTGCTCTGCACCATTGCTTCGGGGCGTTTTTGATGTGCCTCGCCACACGGCTCTCGCCGAAAATACCTTTTAAAACACTGTTTTCAAATGACACTCTGAACAGGACTTCCGTAAAATGCTATCTTTCAAGTTTCTGGAAGCAGGTTTGATCCTAATACTAATTGTTGGAAATAATATTGATCATGGAGAATAAGAATTAGTTTGAGGCGTGTCAGCGATACTGTCCTTAAGGATATTTCGTTCACATAGTAATAAATACAATTAGACGTATTCCCCAAAATTCAACAAACTCTTCTAGTATAAACTAAGAGCAGAAACAACAAAGATTGAATAAAAGAAAACCTAGCATAAAAGAAAACGGAGAAGATATTTTCTTACTTTTTTCATATCTATTCAAAGTGAACGCAAAGGACTTATATAGTCCAAAAAAGGGGATAAAAACAGTTACCAACATAATAGCCATTATGGCTATATATACAGATGAATAGATTTGACCTTTTTCAAAACAAACATAAGAAATCCCGTAATAGCTATTCAATGGTCAGATTCAATTTGTAGAAATTAAATTCAAACTTGATAGTTATCGGTTACAAATATTAAAGAAATATATTTAAAATAATTAGTGTAATAAAGACTCATTAACATAATATTAAAAGAATTAACCTAGACATGATTTTCAACATTTCTTTTTGAGATATTAATTTTTTTTTTCTAATAATCCCCCACATAGCTCAAAAAGAATATTAAGAAATAGAATTAAATATAAAGTTTCGCTGGATTTTCACAAATGAGCATAACGCATCAAATCTGATATTTCTTGGGCTATGAACCAGACCTAGATAAAATAAGATTAAACTTACAGAACAATTGGTGAAGTTATAACTTCTATGAACCAAGAATTCTTTTGTAAGTTTAGTGTCTTATCTATCACATTATACCCATACACACTTTGTTGTTTGTCGCGGTTTTACGCTAATAGGCCATGCGCACGCCTAGTTTTTATGCTCCACACTCATATAGGTCCATCCATCAAGGATATTCTGCAGTACAATACATTAACTATAAAAGACTATGGATTATTGGATTAGGAGTTTAATAAGTCAGCCTCCCATTCATTATAGTCTAGCACTATATACACACACACCATAGGAAAGAACATAATTTAATAGTGCACATTTGATCAACTAATGACTTGTTATTATCGATATTAACCTACTTCATAGGATCCCCAATCACATAGATTGGGCTACCATTATTGTTGATATAACACAAATTGGCAATAGTCTCATTCCCCTCGATGTTGCAGATATTAATTTTCTTCCCAAATGTTTAGTCAGAGGACAAATTCACTTCTGACTTCACATAATCTAGGAAAATAATTCCATCTTTCAGCAGCTTCTTTATCACATTATATCTCAATCGAATGTGTCTACTCTTCCAATTGAAGGATTTATTTTTAGGAGTGCCTATTGCATCTTGGCAATCACAATGCATAGACACAAAATATGTCTGTTATATTCCTAGTGGAATACTTGCCAAAAGATTTTTTAACCAATCGGCCTTATTACCAGCCAATTCCAATGTCATAAACTTAGATTATATGGTAGATCTAGCTATTATTGTTTGTTTAGCTGATTTCCATGCCACAGCACCCCTACCAAAGGTCAATACATATCTACTAGTGAATTTTGTCTCATTTGAATCAGGGATCCAGTTAGCCACATTGTATCTTTCTAATACAGTTGGAAAGCCACTATGTTTAATACCATAGTTCATAATACTTCTCAAATATTTTATTACTCTTACTAATGCATTCTAATGGTCATGATTCGAATTTTAAGTATATCTACTCAATCTACACACAACACAAACAATATCAGATCTAGTAAAATTCATCAAGTGCATTAAATCAGAGGCGGAACTTGGCAAAGTCGCTGTATATATATTTTGTATATATAGGTATATACATGAAGGACCCCTTCAATATTTTACTAGTACCCCCAAAATCACGAAAGCCCGCATGGGAAAGTTGGTTGAATGCTGGTGAAGCATTTTACTCGCACTTGTTGTCTTAGGATCGAATCCCAACTCTTGCTTGTTAGGTTTACCTTTTACTTTAATGATTTCAGTGATTGTTATACTTAATGGTCAACTGATTTCTTTCTTTTATTTTTTTTAAATTCAATCATTTAATACTTGATCATAAAATCAACTTAATTAATGTTATTATGTTTCAAGTCCCTCCCTCAAAATCTAGCTCCAATCCAAAAAAATTACAAATCTTTCTCCCTCACTTCGACAAAGTAGCAGCATCTAGCGATTCCCGCACCGACGACTGAGAATCCATACTTTGTTGATAAGTTATCACAATCGCTAAGTTTTTAAAGTAAAATCCAAGTTTTATTTTGTAAAATTGAATTTAATTATACATCAATAGCTTCTTTCCAAAATGAGGCATCAGACGAAGAAATTACTTCAGGATATATCAAAGGATTATTATCCACAAGATAAATATAAAAATCATTACCAAAAGATTTTTCTTTCCTTGGTCTTTTGCTTCTTCTTAATTCCTCACTTTTAAAATTATTTTAAATAATAGGAATATGAGAAGTATTATTACTTTGAGTAATAGGAACATGATCATAAAATCATTTAATACTTGATCATAAAATCAACTTAGTTAATGTTATTCTGTTTCAAGTCCCTCCCTCAAAATCTAGCTCCAACCCAAGAAAATTACAAATCCTTCTCCCTCACTTCGACAAAGTAGTAGCATCTAACGATTTCGGCACCAACGACTGAGAATCCATACTTTGTTGATAAGTTATCATAATCGCTAAGTTTTTAAAGTAAAATCCAAGTTTTATTTTGTAAAATTGAATTTAACTATACATCAATAGCTTCTTTCCAAAATGAGGCATCAGACGAAGAAATTGCTTCAGGATATGTCAAAGGATTATTATCCACAAGATAAATATAAAAATCATTACCAAAAGATTTTTCTTTCCTTGGTCTTTTGCTTCTTCTTAATTCCTCACTTTTAAAATTATTTTGAATACTACGAACATGAGAAGTATTATTACTTTGAGTAATAGGAGCATGAGAAATATTCTCAAGTTTTAAAGGAAATATATTTTCAAAAAGTTCAGCATTTGTTGTTTCAACAATAATGTTGTGTTCAAGCACGTCACTTTTGACTACTAAAAATCTATATGCTGCACTACTTTCAACATAATAAACGTACAACCAGATATTTTAGATTCTATTTTACTTTTCATAGGATCAGGTAACAACATTTAGGCAAGGAAACCCCACACTTTTAAATATTTCAAGTTAGGGGGATAGCCTTTCCACAACTTTTAAGGAGTTTTACCCATTATCTTATAAGGAATGCTATTATGTAAATGACAAAAAGATAAAATGGCTTCATCCCAAAGATTATCTGGGGCACCAGAACTAGCAAGCATCTATTTATCATTTCTTTTAGGGTTCTATTTTTACTTTCCGCTACACCATCTGACTCTGATGATTATGGAGGTGTTATCTCATGATTACGCCTTCTTTTGTCACAAATCATTCAACGAAATAAATTCACCACCTCTATCGGATCTAACTCTTTTAATTTTCATACTTAATTGATTCTCTACTTCTGATTTGTAGATTAAAAACTTTTCAATGACTTATATCTGTATTTCTTAACAAATAAACTTTTGTATATCTAAAAAAATCGTCTATAAATGTCATATAATACTTTTTCCCTCCTATAGCCATAGTTAGTTTCAAGTCTCCTAAGTCAGTATGGATTAAACTTAACAATTCAGATTCTCTAAGTACAGAAGCACATCATTTCTTAATTTGTTTAGCTTCTGCACAAACTTCACACTTATCAATATTTGAAAAATTAATATTTGAAATAAGACCTTTAGAATGCATCTTCTTAATATAATGTAAACTAACATGTCCTGATCTAGCATGCCATAAATTAAAAGAGACAATCAAGTAAGCAGAAGAACTAGCATTTTCATTCATAATATTGAGGACAAATAAGCCATGGTTACAATAACCCTTGCCAACAAAATTATTATTTTTGGTTAACACGATCTTATCAGATTTAAAAGAAACATTCACTCCCACTTTTCTTAATAATCCCACAGAGACCAAATTGGCTCGTATACTAGGAACGTGCAATACATATTCAATGCCAGAGTTTTGCCAGATGTGAGTTTGAGAAGAACTTTGTCTTTCCCAAGAACTTGAGTAGTTCTTGAGTGACCAAGATAGATAACTTCTTCTCCTTCCTAAACTTGGGTGTAAGACAAGTCTTTTTTGTTAGCACTATATGAGCCTAGTGACACAAGAATCTAACACCCAATCTTTTACATCGGCCACAAGGTTCACTTGGAAAATAACCGCATCAATTATATCATTTACTTTGGCTTCAGTCAAATTTACTTTAGCCATAGCGGGACTGTCATTCCCAGCCCTTTTCCGGTATTGAGCAGCATGATGGGCAGGTTTGCTACACACAAAGCAGTTATTTTTTTTATGAAGGTTTGATTATTGGTTTTGGACTTACAACTATTTCTTTTGTCATACTTGTCGTTTGATTTGCTCAGACGTTTGTTGTCCTCCACAAGGTTAGCTCTAGTAGCAATCTCCTTTCTTTGTCATCAACAACTTGCTTGCAGTTAAAATTATCTCCACCAAAAACCTCAATAACATGAGGAAAATGTTTGGCATAGATAATTGGTGATGGAACATCAATAGAAATAATAGGTGCAGCGAGTGTAGTAACATCAATAACAACATTAGCAGTGTTATTCTCCAAAATAACAGCGAGTAATATCCTTAAGATTGCTGGAAAAAATATTGATTATAGAGAATAAGAATTAGCTTAAGGCGTGCCAAGGACACTATCCTTAAAGATATTTCGCCACACAGTGATGAATAAAATTAGACGTATCTCCAAAATTCAACAAGTTCTTTTAGTATAAACTAAGAGCAGAAACAATAAAGATTGAATAAAAGAAAACCCAGCACAAAAGAAAAATGAGAAGATATTTGTTACTTTTTTCTTATCTATTCAAAGTGAACACAAAGTCCAAAAATGGGATAACAATCGTTACCAACATAATAGCCATTATGGCTATACAAATGAACAGATTTGTCTCTTTCAAAACTAACATAAGGAATCCCGTAATAGCTATTCAATTGTCAGATTCAATTTGTAGAAATTAAATTCAAACTTGACAGTCATCAGTTACAAATATTAACAAAATATATTCAAAATAATTAGTGTAATAAGAACCTATTAACATAATATTAAAAGAATGAACCTAGACATGATTTTCAATATTTTTTTTGAGATATTAAATTAGTTTTTCTAACACTAAGCAACCTTGGGAAACTAGCATCTAAATCATGAAATCACCTTTGTGACTTTATAATTAGGGGTGTATAAGCCAAATCGTCAAATCAAACCGAACCGACGAATCAAGTCAAATCGAAGAAAAAAAACCGACTTGTGGTTTGGTTTGGTTGGTTTGATGTTGGAAAATAAAAAATCGATCACTCTTGGTTTGGTTTGATATTAATAAAAAAAAAAATCAATCCAAATCTAAACCAAACCGATATTATATATAAATTTTAAAAAAATTATTCATAAAAAATAATCATTAAAATCTAATTTGTAAGTATTTTCTAAACTATTTTATAGTTTTCAATGTCTTGAGATATTATTTATGTGTGGGCTTGTAAATTCACTATCCACTGAGTAGATTCTATCTACATAACCTAAATCCGAAGCCCAAACTAAATCCAACAAAACGAAAGACAATAAAATAGGTTATTACATATCTTCCGTATCTTCCCTATGTTCCAAATCCAAACTCAAAGAACCCAAATATTGGAAACCTTCCCTCCCCTTCACACGAGCTTCCCGCTCTGCAATTTTTGTTGAGAAGTAGCCATTGTTCAAGTTTGAAATTCCATACTAGTCTTACTGCGCCAATACAATTTGGTAAGCTAAAGTGTTTGATTAAACCAATTATGTTATTTTGTCTCTTTAGATTTGGATAGAACTGTTATCTTAGATTATTTTAATGAATAGTAATCATGCGGATAATTAGTGATTATTTTATCTCCTTAAAATCGAAACCGAGTTTATGTTGATTTAATTTGATTATAAATTTAGTAAACCGACATAATTGGTTTGCTTTTGGTTTAATAATTATAATGATGCTAACTACAGTCCGGCTTCCTCACCATTTGAGTGAAAGTGCTGAGGAAGGCAACAGATCTGTGCAGTGGCATGACGGTCCATATATATTTCTCTTTAAGAAGATTTTAGCTTTAAATTTTGTTGATCTCCGTCCTTGACAGAACGATTTAATTCACTTACC
>AWOL01S0085728.1:12132-44669 GCA_000715115.1 Nicotiana otophora
GACGGCGCAGTGCCTTTGGGATAGCATTGGGCATCAAAGTGGGGCTGGAGGCTCGATGTATGGGACGGCCAGCCCCGCGGGCTGCCGAATGTTGGAATGAGACCTCCGTGCCGATTGGATACTTGATGCACATGTCATAGGAGCATCATGTGTCTACTTGTGAGCACGTCTTGGGTTCAACCATGCAAGCAAGGGTCCGTTAGCCTAAAGGTGCAGCAGTGGGTGACACTGCACTACTTCGGGATGGAAACATGTCGCGAGGGCTATGTATGGGCATGGCACGAAAGACGCGCATGACATTGGGAAAGGGCTAAAGGTTGCCTTACTCAGGCGAGGCGCGAGCTAGTCGCGGATGCACTAGGCGAGTGTCAAGCTTGAGGATTGGGTTGTGCTCGCGGGAGTGATGCTCAGTCCTGGGCTAAGGACAAGGCATGTCCTAGGCCAATCCCCCCCAGGGCGCGCATGGATAGTGATCCTAAAATGAAGCGCCACGATATGTCTAGGGCAAAGGGCCTAGAAATCTTACGGGCGATACAAGTTGGGGAGAGCCTACGGGCGAGTCCCACCAACAGGCATAGGATCGTGCTTGGAATCCTAGGAAAGGAAACAGGCTGGCCTGCAGCGAGGGGAACTGCAGGAGCCGCACGGGCGAGCAGGTGCCGCTACCCAATGTAAGGATTTGGGCCTGTGACACTTGGTATCAGAGCTGATTAAGGCCATAATATGCCATGGCACAACGTCAAGGCAAAAGGTGGATATGGCGAGCGCATTTTGGATGTTAGTGCAGAGATCACGTCAAAGCAGAGATTGATGTTCATATGCCACCAGAGATCGAGAACCCGATACTGATGGTCGAAGAAAGAAATGGGTGATTCCATTGTCTTTCGAAAGTCTAAGGTGCTACTGAATATGAGGTGATATGCCGATGATTCGGATGGTCAAGAGAAAGCCATGTTTTCCAAGTCGTGCAACCATATTGCGAAGAGTGGAAGCCATGGACTATAAGCTTTGGGCATGATCATAGCGGAGATCTTGCCAAGGATGCGTGCAATGCATCAAGTTGAGTGTCTTTCCTACGGGAGAAGACATTTGGGTTGCCTGAGGGCATTGCCAAGGTGAGGAAACAAATTCGAGGGTATAGCGAAGCTTCGAAATTGGGCGAATTTCCAAGTTAGAAGGTGCCATTCTGGAAAGAAGTATGTCGAATGATCGGCGGACCGTTGAGAGTCCAAGTGCGAGGCACAACCGAACCGGGAAGCCGTGCTAGCAGGACCAAGAGAGTACATGTCTATAGGGAGAGTATTGAAGTACTACCGGGAGCATTGGCTACTTGCTGAGGAAGTGACAGTTGGAAAATGAAGAGCTTTGTTCGGGAATGCGGCGATGCTATGACTTTGGGAATGTAGTACTCACCAAAGGTCATCCCAAGAGCTGGCCAAATGCCAAGTGGGACGACAGTGCTAAGATGTATCCTCCACATTAAGTGTGGGAGGATCCCGCCTATGCAAGAGGCATATGGGCGAAGTTGTGAGTCCGGAAGCCAACACATCTTCAAGGTAGTGAAGGCAAGGAAAAGCTACAGGAGCGGAAGGCTACGGGAGCTATGCCAGAGGCGTTTGCAGGCTATGTGAGCGATTAAGCTACTAGAGCCGCGCCAAAAGAGCACATTGATGTGCTAACCTGTGAAGAGAAAACTTCAGGCGGACATGAAGGCCGTGAGGGTCATGGTGTGATTGACTAGTGTGGGTCAATCACAAAGTGAGACACCAGAGGGTGCAAGTGCGGAGGCACTTTCCAAGTGAACACCGAAAGGAGATGAAGTGCAGAGGCACGCTTGGAAGATACTTGGGGGAGAAACGCATGGGGCATGGCTCCTTTTGAGAAAGGACTTCGAGGAAGTCCAACACACAGGACAAAGGGAGCTAAAATAGGCATACCTGAGGGGGCAGACTCCGGGATGCCGTAAGCCATGATGTGTCATCGGAGACGATGACATTATGAGTGTGAGAGGATGTAACAACTCGCATTTTGGAGTTGTGATTTCGGCAAAGAACTGGTGAGAAAAGGCTCTTCTGATTGTCTGACGTAGTTTTGTCTACTCGGGCAACTTGGGCTTTTTAATTTTAAGCATATATAAGGTGGGTATAGGTGTTGAAAGCTCCGACCTGCCTCCCCCATACGTGCTGCCACCAAGCCGTATAAAACGAGCTACCTTGGGGGCAACCCCAAGGACCTGCCTAGATGACTCAAAGGAGTGTCAAAGGTATCCATACGAGTTAGTAAAACTCTATGGATGTCGTAATGCCTTCGGGCTAGCATTGGGCATCAAAGTGGTACTGAAGGCTCGATGTATGGGACGGCCAGCCCCGCGGGCTGTCGAATGTTGGAATGAGACCTCCGTGCCTATTGGATGCTTGATGCACATGTCATAGAGGCATCATGTATCGACTTGTGAGCATGGATTGGGTTAAACCATGCAAGCAAGGGTCCGTTGGCCTAAAGGTGCAGCTGTGGGCGAAACTGCACTACTTTGGGATGGAAACATGTCGCGAGGGCTATGTATGGGCATGGCACGAAAGACGCGCATGACATTGGCCAAGGGCTAAAGGTTGCCTTACTCGGGCGAGGCACGAGCTAGTCGCGGATGCACTAGGCAAGTGTCAAGCTTGAGGATTCGGCTGTGCTCGCGGGAGAGATACTCAGTCTTGGACTAAGGACAAGGCATGTCCTAGGCCAATCCCCCTAGGGCGCGCATAGATAGTGATCCTAAGATTAAGCGCCATGACATGTCTAGGGCCAAGGGCCTAGACATCTTACGGGCGACACAAGTTGGGGCGAGCCTACGGGGGAGTCCTACCAACAGGCACAGGATCGTGCTTGGAATCCTGGTAAAAGAAATAGGTTGGCCTGCAGCGAGGGAAACTGCAGGCGTCGTACGGGCGAGAAGGTGCCGCTACCCAATGTAAGGATTTGGACCCGTGACAAGCATAGTTCATAATGTTTGTATTCAATCATGTATAAATTTTTGTATATAAACAACTTTGGCTGATTTGTGAAGACTTGATGCATGCCTTATAAATGTTTTCACAAGGATCTTAACAATTCAATCAAATTTGGACTTTGTAGTCTCTATTATTGATTTATTTGAAGTGACGTATCCCTTGGGCTTACTAGTTGATTTAATGATTCAAACTTGAAGGAATATAATCCATAGGCATATAGTCGAGTACTCTGTAGGCTTAATGGTTGAGTGAGTGCTTGCTCGAACTCGAAAAAAGTAGCCTGCAGGCTTAGCAGTCGAGTGAATGATTCGAACTCGATGCAATGTAGCCCGTAGGCGTAATGGTCAAAGTAGCCCATAGGCTTAGTGGTCGAGTGAGTGCTTGCTCGAACTCGAAAAAAGTAGCCCGTAGTCTTAGCAGTCAAGTGAATGATTCGAACTCGATGCAATGTAGCCCGTAGGCATAATGGTCGAAGTGGCCCGTAGGCTTAGTGGTCGAGTGATTGCTTGCTCGAACTCGAAAAAAGTAGCCCGTAGGCTTAGCAGTCGAGTGAATGATTCGAACTCGATGCAATGTTGCCCGTAGGCATAATGGTCGAAGTAGCCTGTAGGATTAGTGGTAGAGTGAGTGCTTGCTCGAACTCGAAAAAAGTAGCCCGTAGGCTTAATAGTTGAGTGAATGATTCGAACTCAATGCAATGTAGCCCGTAGGCGTAATTGGTCGAATTTAACTTGGTTCTGTTTGTATAATAAATCTCCAAATAGAGGAATTTTCCTTAGATATAATATGCCGATAAAGAAGAGAACTATCTTCGCTCGTTATTATACATGTGTTCATTTTCCGCGCCTGGGTTTGGGCCAATCTACATGAGCATGGTTCGTTTCGACTATTTGGCTCTTACAATTTTTCCTATTGGGACCCTTTTGTGAAATAACTCTTGCATCTGAACTCGATGTATTTGAGGGCCTAATGCCCCCTCATTATTCGAGGTCGATTGTAAAGAGGCCTCGTATATTGTTGTAAGTGCAGCACGATCAATGGTTGCCTCATTAAAAACCTTTCCGAAAAACTCATTTGGGATAAAACCGGTCTAGCCCTCGTTCGGACTTCTGCAGGGGTCAGTTTTGAAATGTAAATGAATATGGATAGGTCGTACCTTAGCAGTAGTACCGTTTTATATATGATACATTCCAGCTGCTTGATAGCTGTTTGTCATTTATAATGTTGAGCTTGTACTATCCTTTTCTGATGTTCTCAAGCACCTGATATAGTCCTTCCCAATTCGGTCCTAATTTTCCTTTGTTCGGATTTCGGGTATTGACGGTAACTTTTCTTAACACTAAGTCCCCGAGTTTGAAATGGCGGAGCTTAGTTCTTTGATTATAATATCTTTCGATTCGCTGCTTTTGGGCGGCCAATTGGACGAGAGCAACTTCTCATCTTTCGTCCGATAGTTCGAGGCTGGTATTCATAGCCTCGTTATTTGATTCTTCCATCGCGAATCGAAATCTGGCACTGGGTTCACCAACTTCGACTGGTATCAATGCTTCGGACCCATATACTAAGGAGAATGGGGTCGCCCCCGTACTGGATTTTGACATTGTCCGATATGCCTAAAGGACTTCGGCAGGATTTCTCTCCATTTTTTTAGCGTCGTTCAACCTCATGTTTAGGTTTTGAATGATGGTTTTGTTTGTTGATTCGGCCTGTCCATTCCCACTGGGGTTGTATGGCGTCGATAGTATCCTTTTTATTTTGTGGTCTTCGAGGAATCTCGTTACTTTGCTGCCAACGAATTGTTTTCCATTGTCGCATACTATTTCGGCGGGTATCCCAAATCGGCATATGATATGATCCCAAATAAAGTCTATAACTTCCCTTTCTCTTATTTTCTCGAACGCCTGTGCTTCAACATATTTAGAAAAATAGTCAGTCATAAGTAAAATAAATTTGGCTTTACCTGGGGTCGATGGAAGAGGGACGACGATATCCATTCCCCATTTCATGAACGACCATGGCGATAGGACTGAGTGGAGTTGCTCTCCAGGTTAATGGATCATTGGTGCAAACCTTTGAAATTTGTCACATTTACGAACGAATTCCTTTGCATTTTTGCCCATATCGATCCAATAATACCGTGCTCTGATTATTTTTCCAACTAAGTATCAGCACCGGAGTTATTCCCGCAAGTTCCCTCATGCACTTCCCGTAGGATATAATTGGTATATCCCAGACCCAAGCATACTGCCAACGGCCCATCGAATGTTCTTCGGTACATCGTTCTATCTGAAGCCGACGTGAATCGAGCAGCTTTAGTCCGTAGAGTTCTATAATCTTTAGGGTCTGATGGGAGCTTTCCGCTCTTTAAGTATTTTCTCCAATCCCAGGTTAAGCTTGTAGAATTTATCTCGGCGTGACCCTCTTCTATTACCGATCTCGAAAGTTGAACAACATTCCCTGAGCCCAAGTCATCTACCTCGACCGACGATCCCAAATTCGCAAGCGCATCGGCCTCATTATTCTGTTCTCGTGGAATATGCCGTAAAGTCCATTATTTGAAATGGTGCAAAGTGACAAGCAGTTTGTCTAAATACCTTTGCATTCTACCTTCTCGAACTTCGAAGGTTTTGTTTACTTGACTCACCACCAGCAAAGAGTCACAATTGGCTTCAATGACTTCCGCTCACAAGTTTCTAGCTAGCTCGAGACCTGCAATCATGGCTTCATACTCGGCCTCATTGTTAGTCAAACTGATAGTTGTAATAGATTGCCTAATAGTGTTACCCGTGGGTGGTTTCAAAACTATGCCCAGCCCGGACCCTTTCACATTCGAAGCCCCGTCNCAAAGTGACAAGCAGTTTGTCTAAATACCTTTGCATTCTACCTTCTCGAACTTCGAAGGTTTTGTTTACTTGACTCACCACCAGCAAAGAGTCACAATTAGCTTCAATGACTTCCGCTCACAAGTTTCTAGCTAGCTCGAGACCTGCAATCATGGCTTCATACTCGGCCTCATTGTTAGTCAACCTGATAGTTTTAATAGATTTCCTAATAATGTTACCCTAGGGTGGTTTCAAAACTATGCCTAGCCCGGACCCTTTCACGTTCGAAGCCCCATCCGTAAAAAGGATCCATACCCCCGATGATGTACCTGATTTCAACAGGAGTTCTTTTTTGACTTCGGGTACGAGGGTTGGCGTGAAATCGTCCACGAAGTCTGCTAAAATTTGGGACTTGATGGCCGTACGGGGTTGATATTCGATATCGTACCCACTGAGTTCGATGGCCCATTTTGCCAGTCGGCCTAATAACTCAGGTTTGTGCAAAATATTACGAAGCGGGTAAGTGGTCAATACGCATATGGGATGGCATTGAAAGTACGACCGTAATTTTCTAGAGGCACTTATCAGTGCAAGTGTCAATTTTTCTAGGAGTGGATACCTAGTTTTCGCTTCTCCTAAGGTTCGACTCATATAATAAACGGGGAATTACGTACCTTGATATTCTCGAACTAGGACACCGCTTACGGAGATTTCCGATACTGCCAAGTACAAACAAAGTTTTTCGTTTGTTTTTGGAGTGTGAAGTGGTGGCGGGCTTGACAGATATCATTTTAGCTCCTCTAATGCTTGTTGGCTCTCCGGGGTCCAAGCAAAATCGTTTTTCTTTTTGAGTAGAGAGAAAAATTTGTGACTTCGATCAGATGATCTTGAAATGAACCGGCCTAAGGCTGCAATCCGACCTGTTAGCCTTTGTACAGCTTTCACGCGGTCCACAACGGCGATGTATTCGATGGCCTTGATTTTATCGGGGTTAATCTCTATTCCCCGATGTGAAACAATGAAGCCGAGGAACTTGCCTGAACCGACCTCGAAAGCACATTTTTCGAGGTTGAGCTTTATGTTATATTTTCTCAAAATTTCGAACGTTTCCTGCAAATAGGTCAAATGATCCTCTGCGCGCAGGGATTTAACTAGCATGTCATCAATATAAACTTCCATTGATTTTTCTATTTGTTCTTCGAACATTTTATTTACTAGGCGTTGGTAAGTAGCCCCATTCTTTATCCCGAAGGGTATCACATTATAACAATACATTCCATATTTGGTGGCAAATAAAGTTTTTTCCTAGTCTTTCGGGTTCATCTGGATCTGATTATACCCGGAATAGGCATCGAGAAAAGTGAGGATCTCGTGGCCGGTCGTGGCATCGATCATGCGATCGATGTTAGGCAGCGGAAAGGAATCTTTGGGGCATGCTTTGTTCAAATCCTTATAGTCCACACACATTCTAAGTTTGTTCCCTTTTTTAGGCACTACAACTACGTTGGCTAACTATTCGGGATATTTCACTTCCCGAATGGACCCTACTTTGAGAAGCTTGGTTACCTCGTCCTTTATGAATGCGTGCTTTTCCTCGAACTGGGGTCTTCTCTTTTGCTTCACTGGTCTGAACCTGGGGTCCAAGCTTAGCTGATGAGTAGTTATGTCTGACGGGATCCCTGTTATATCTAAATGGGACCAGGCTGAGTTTCTTCCTGAGTACGGGGCTCAACTCCGTTCCCAAGTATACCTTTCGCTCGGGCCAGTGCTCTATTAATACGACTTGCTCTAGTTCCTCGATTGTTGATTTGGTGGCGTCGGAGTCATCGGGAATCATGAAATATCGAGGAACCCTTTGATCATCATCCTCATCGATCTTCTGGTTATATGGCTGGGTTGAAGACGATATCTGTGATTGCTATTTGGTGTCTCGTTCTCCTTCTGAGCCTGATCCCTTTATCGGTGAAGGTGAGGATATTGGTTTAGCTTCCTCGACGGCGAACATTTCCTTCATGGCTGGTTGCTCTCCGTACACCGTTTTGACACCTCTAGATGTCGGGAATTTGAGGGCCTGGTGTAGGGTCGAAGGTACAACTCTCATGTTATGGATCCATGGCCTTCCGAAAAGGGAGTTGTATCTCATATCGCCTTCGATCACGTGAAACTTTATTTCCTGGATGGTTTCGGCCACATTTATTGGTAGGATTATCTCACCTTTGGTGGTTTCACATACCATATTGAACCCGTTTAGAACCAGGGTTGCGGGTACGATCTGGTCGTGCGGGCCGAGCTATTCTACGACCTTGAATCGGATGATGTTGGCCGAGCTACTTGGATCGATTAACACACGCTTAATTTTAATTTTATTCATGAGTACGGATATTACCAGTGCATCGTTATGAGGTTGGATGACCCCTTCTGCATCTTCATCATCGAAGGACAAAGTCCCCATAGGTGCGTAATCTTGAGTCCGAGATTGCTTTTCCCTCACAACCGATGTTTTAGTGCGTTTAAGCACCGGTCCCTGAGGGGTATCGATACCGCCGATGATCATGTGAATGACGTGATGTGGTTTTTCTTGCTCGTTTTGCTTGCTGGAATCCCTGTTTTTAAGATGGTTCTTCGCCCTATCACTCAGAAATTACCAAAGGTGCCCTTTGTTAATTAAGCGGGCTATTTCCTCTCTTAGTTGCCTGCAATCTTCCGTTCTGTGGCCATGAGTACCATGATATTCGCACGTTTGATTGGGATTTCTTTGGGCAGGATCGGTCTGCAAGGGTCGAGGTGCTTCTATAGGATCGGTCCAATAGCCGACACGATAATGGATGTACCAACGCTGAAGTTATATTCTGATAGTCGAGGTGCTTCTACAGGATCGGCATATTTATCAAAGCCGCTCTTACTTATAAGTCCCCGAGAATTTTGCCCTCGATCAATCCTTCAATTGTTCCGAACTGTATTGCGGGCTGAACCATTATTCACCCGATCTGCGACGTACGGTCGATATCGGTCTCTATTCGACCTTTGTTCTCTGTCGATCTCCTTTTGATTTTTGGTAGTTGTCCTGTTCCGATGCTCGGGTCCACACGGAGCTCCCAACTGATCATCCTCGACCCTAATTTTCGATTGGTATCGGTTGTGTACATCAGCCCACGTTATCGCTGGATACTCGATCAAATTTTGTTTCAGCCGATGTGATGCTGTTGAACTTAGCTCGTTCAACCCTTGGGTGAAAGCTTGTACGGCCCAATCGTCTGTGACCGGTGGTAATTCCATGCGTTCCATTTGAAACCGGGATACGAATTCCCTCAGCATTTCATTCCCCATTTGCTTTACTTTGAAGGGGTCTGATTTCCTTGTTGCAACCTTTATGGAACCAGTATGTGCCTTTACGAACGAATCTGCTAAAATGGCAAAAGAATCAATGGAATTTGGAGGTAAATTGTGATACCAGATCATCGCTCATTCCGAGAGGGTCTCCCCGAACTTTTTCAACAACACGGATTCGATCTCATCGTCCTCCAAATCATTACCTTTGATGGCACATGTGTAATAGGTGACATGTTCGTTAGGATCAGTGGTATCGTTATATTTGGGAATTTCGGGCATACGAATTTTTTTTGGGATTGGTTTCGGTGCCGTACTCGAGGGAAAAGGCTTTTGTATGAATGTTTTTGAATCAAGCCCTTTTATTATTGGTGGAGCTCCCGGGATTTGATCGACCCTGGCATTGTATGTTTCCACCTTCTTGTCGTTGGCTTCGACTCATTTTGTGAGTTCCTCGAGCAATTAAGTAATTTCGGGAGCAGTCCCCGATTCTTGCTCGTTTGATTTCACTATGGCGGGCTCTGTTCTGGGAGTGATTTCTCGAAGTGGATTGGGAATCGTCCTACTTTGTGCGCGAGTTTGGCTCTGTAACTGAGCTATTGCTACTTGTTGGGCTTGTAGCATCTCGAAGATCTTACGTAAGCTGGCCCCGATTCCCCCCACGTTTTGGGTATCTCGGGCTACGGATCGAGTACCACCCTGAATGCTTCTTTCCGGTTCGGAATGCTGATTCGCCTCCAAAGCAATTTGTGAATTGACATCCAATGGTACTTCGGCTCGAATTTCGGGTACTTCGATTCGAGCCTCGGTGCCATCGTTAAGTGGCCTTCCGGCACCGGGTACCAAGTTGTTGGTTTCATCTTGAAGGACGGCTTCGTGGTCGATAGGTAAAGCGATTGTTGATTTGAAGTTGCAAGCTGGCGTGTACTTTAGATTTATGTCAAACGATCACTGTTACCCTTAGCCCCACGGTGGGCACCAAACGGTTTATCGAAAAAATTGGATAACGTTAGATTTTGTATATGGTTCTAAGGATATGAGCTATAAGTTGATATAAATCGTGTAGAGAAATAGAAATACGTAAATTCTTAGCTTATGTGAATGCAAATAGTAGGGAATGAGAATGAATGAGATAAAACAAAGTAACACAAAGGGATATCTTTTAATCTGAGAAGTGATTTTTTGTTTCTGCCCTTTAGCTTACAAGGATTCCCCCTTTTATAGAAGAGGGTCATTACAAAAAATAAATAAAAAATAAAAAAAATAAAGCATATAGTGAAAGGCTCATGATGACTTGTCTTTTCCTTGATTCATGCCAAGATTCTCTCTCTTAGTGCGGTCACAACGGCTCTTGTCTGTGGGTTCGATACTGGCTCGAACTCGTTATTGGGTCGGGTCCTTCGGTCTTGGCTCGAGTTTGGCCTTCGAGATGGGCATCGCGCATTTCCGACCTCGAAGCAGTGCCTTGCGGATCGATTTGGTCACAGGCTCGATAGAGCTATCGAGCCAACTCCTTGAGCGACCTTCGGACTCGAGGCTCGTTAATACCAAATTCGGAGCTAACTCTCAAAATCTCATTCCAACTCTTTAATACCGAACTCGATCGAACGTAGGAAGACCGAAATCTATTTTGACCATATACAGACAACAACAGTACTGCCATGCAAATGAAGATATATACAACTCATACAAGGTCGGTCACCTAAGTAAACATCAATTTAAAGATTATAAACATTAATTTAAAGATTATAAACATTAATTTAAAGGTTATAATGGTAGATCAAGAAAAACAAAAACATAAAAAAGACGTTAACTTCAAGCCAAATTATTATTCAACGTTGTCCATCAAAGTAGACCGCCCTTACCAAACAAAACCACTAATTATTATTCTTTAAAACCTATGTACGCATTCATAGAATCTGCTAATTGAACAAATCTTATCTGCACCAATTAATCAAACTTAAAACATCTTCTATATATAACACACATACAAAAACTCATACACCATTTACAAACCATCCTTGATAAAATCTTGACTAGGTCTACTCAGCAATACTAGCTTGTAGTCTTTATTCACCTGAAATACGAACTTTATCAATCATCTCGATCTGACCTCTGAAACTTTGTTTTCATGCCCTTGTAGTCTTTATTGACTCGAAACGCGAATTTTATCAATCAACTGGATCTGACCTCTGAAACTCTGTTCTAATACTCCTTGTTTTGTCGTTCCAGGCGTACTACATACCAAACTACCAATGGAGATATCGTTGAAGATGAATAACTATAAGGTGGAGATTTTTCCTATATTTATTCATGAGAAAGGTGGAAAGAAAAAACTCATGAAGTGTAGTAATCAACTGAAAATTAGGGCAAATATGCAGACAACGAAATCCAATAGTAGTTTCTATGAAGTGCTTTCTCTGCGTTCATCAAATGTAGGGTTTGAAGAGATAAAAAAAGCTTATAGATGCATGGCTCTTCAATACCACCCTGATATTTCTCATAATTCAAATAAAGAAGAATCCACGAGACGATTTATTGAGCTGAGAAAAGCATATGAGACTCTTTCTGATCCAATTTCTCGTCAAATTTATGATTCTGAGATGAGTTTAATGGATTCTTTTGAGAGTGAAGTGATTTGGAGACAATCTAAGGAAAATAGGAAGACAGTTTTAACTAAGGAGGTGTGGGAAAGACAGCTTGATGGGTTGAAAAGACGATCTTGTAATAGAATGGAGAAAAAGAAAAGTATGTTCAGCTAGAAAATAAGTTAAATTTGTATTTTTTTAATAAGTATTGCTATTATCTTTGTATAATTTATGCTTATGATAAAGATGATTGTTGGCTCATTTTGTTTTTTAATTTTAGTATAGTTTGATAGATTTCATTAAATGGCTCAACAAATAGAGAGCCAGTATTACTTGTATTTATATTATATGATATGGATACATACATAATGATAAGTATATCACCTACAAAGATAAGTATTAAGAGTCCATCACATACATGGGATAATTACAAATATTAGATAAATTCTTAGAGTCCTAAGACACCCCCTCAATCTGGACTGGCAGACATGACGGACAGATTGTCACGTAAGAAGCTGAACTGAGATGATGGTAAACCCTTTGTAAAAATATCAGCAAATTGTAACCGAGTTGGCACATATCGAACAACAAGATCCCCTTGAGCAACTTTTCACGAACATAATGAAAATCAACATCAATGTGTTTGGAGCGGTCATGAAACACAGTGTTACGAGACATATATGTAGAGCTCGCATTATCACAAAGAACATGAACCGGGTTACGAAGATAGAGCACGATGTCACAAAGAATATTACGAATCCAAGATGTCTCAGCAATAGTATAGGCGATAGCTATGTACTCAGCCTCTGTAGAAGATTTAGAGACTGTTGGTTGCTTCTTTGCACGCCATGAGATAAGATTAGAGCCCAAAATTACCGCAGACTGTGTGGTAGAGCGTCGACTATCAAGACAACCACCCCAATCAGCATTCGAATAGGCTAAAATAAAAGAGGTAGATGAGGAGGTACGTAAGAACAATCCATTTATGATGGTACCCTATAAATACCTAAAAATGCGCTTCACACAATGCAGATGAGTAGTACGTGGAGCATGCATAAATTGTGAAACAATGTTAACAACATAGATAATATCTGGACGAGTCATAGTTAAGTATTGAAGAGCGCCAACCATACTCTTATATTCACTAGGATCTGAAAGTAACTCACCATCCATAATAGAAAGAGAAGTGCGAGAAGCAATAGGGGTGCAAACCGGTTTGCATGTATGCATGTGAAATTTAAGAATCAAATCAGAAATATACTTTTGTTGTGACAGATGGAGATCATTAGAAGAATGAACTGCCTGAACACCAAGAAAGTAATGAAGATCACCTAAGTCTTTCATGGCAAATTGTCTAGAGATACGATTAATGAAGTGATCAAGAATAGAAGAATGACTACCAGTAAGAATAATGTCATCAATATAAAGTAATAAAATAAGAATACCAGATGATGAACGGTGAATAAACATGGACGTATCTGATTTACTGCAAATAAAATCATGAGCCATGAGAAATGAACTAAAGCGATGAAACCAAGTACGTGGTGCCTGCTTCAACCCATAGAGCGCATTGTTTAGCTTACAAACATGACGAGGATACTCAGGATGAGAAAAACCTGGAGGTTGTTTCATAAATACTTCCTCATTAAGAACACCATGCAGAAAAGTATTTTTAACATCAAGTTGACGAATAGGCCAAGAAAAAGAAACAACAAGAGAGAGGACAATAGGAATAGCGGTAGCACGAACAACAAGACTAATAGTTTCATGATAATCAATGTCAGGCTGCTGATGAAATCCCTGTGCTACAAGACGTGCCTTGTATCGCTCAACTGACCCATCCGAATTATATTTAATACGATAAACCCATTTACTACCAACTTAGTTCATGTGACGTTGAAAAGGAATAAAAACGCAAGTATTATTTGCTAAAAGCACATTAAACTCATCTGCAATGGCCTGCTACCACTTCAGACTTTTTACTGCCTGAGAAAAACAAGAGGGTTCAATTTCTTGAATAATAGTGTTCAAAGAAAATATTTGTTTTGGTTTCGAAATACCAGACTTTGAGCGAGTGTGTATTGAATGATCAGGAGGCATAAAAGCAGGAGGAGAAGAAATGCTAGTTGGCAGTGAGGTAGATGCAGACGAAAATAGAACGATAGGTGCAGAAGAAGAGAGAACGTTAGAGCAACACTCAGTAGAAGAAGTTGTGATGGACACATGATCCGTAATGCTGGATGTAGAGCACGGGGAAGAAACTCTTGAGGGAGGTAGAGAAGACGACTTAGAAAGAGACATACTTGACTTAGATTGGGTATCTGGCTGCAAAGGGGATAAAGGAGAAGTAACTACAAGAATCTCAGAAGAGCCATTGGATGAAGGGACAACAGAGGGACGAGACAATTTAGGATATGGAAAAACTAATTCATGAAAGACAACATGTCGGCTGACATAAACACGACCAGATGTAGGATCTAGGAAATGATATCCTTTATAATTAGAAGCATAACCTAGGAAAATACATTGGACAGAACGTGGCTGAATCTTATGACAAACTTGAGCAGATATATTTGGAAAACATTCACAACCAAAAATTCGAAGAAAATTGTAGTCAGGAGGTGTATGAAAAAGATTTTCAAATAGAGGAAGTCCTTTTAAAATGGGAGTAGGCAATCTATTAATAGTATAAACAGCGTAAAAAGCAACATCAACCCAAAATTGAGATGGCAAATGAGTATCCGTAAGGATGGCGTACCATTTCAATTATGTGGCGATGTTTTCGTTCAGCCACCCCATTCTGTTGAGGCGTATCGGGCATGATTTACGAAAAGAAATACCCGAGTTAGAAAAGTGTCGAAGCATAGCCTTGTTATCAAATTCACCACCTCCATCACTTTGAAAAGTTTTAATTTTAGTGTTAAAAGTGTTCTCCACGAGTTTTTGAAATGCACAAAAGTGCTGAAAAACTTCTGATTTTCTCATCATAGGATAAAGCCATGTAAATCTAGAAAAATCATCAACAAATATAACATAATATCGAAAACCCAAGTTTGATAAAACAGGCGATTGCCAAACATCAGAATGAATAATATCTAAAGGAAAAGAACTACAATGAGAAACTAAATTAAAGGACAAACGTTGAGACTTCCCTAACTTGCACGAAACACAATTATTACTAAAAGAATTTAGTAACGTACTGATATTATGGTTCCTAAGACTTGACAAAACACGACTACCACTATGACCTAAACGACAATGCCAGATGTCTCCGGATTGACGTAGAGCAATAAATGCTTGAGGAGGACAAGTCACAGACGAGGACGATAACAGATAAACATCGCCTTTACTGGAAGCTTTAAGGAGAGGTTGCCCTGTTACCTTGTCCTTCACACAAACAGAAGAATCATCAAAGTCAACTTTACAATTATTATCCCTACATAACTTTTTTAATAGAAATTAGATTATGACAAAGTTGAGGAACATGAAATATAGACTGTAAGTGTAGAGGGCGAGTTGTAGAAGGCAACTGAGAATAGCCAATATTTTCAATGTTAAGCAATGTACCATTTCCTACCAAAACACGATCAGAGCACCTTCAGATGGAGTCATGTGAGCAGACGCGGCAGTGTCAAAATACTAAGTAGCGTCAT
This sequence comes from Nicotiana otophora, assembly GCA_000715115.1. Lineage (NCBI taxonomy): Eukaryota > Viridiplantae > Streptophyta > Magnoliopsida > Solanales > Solanaceae > Nicotiana > Nicotiana otophora. The sequence continues at coordinate 27,525 of AWOL01S0085728.1, forward strand.
TTGTTTCACCAACAGACATAGCAGCAAAAGACTTAGGAAGATCATTAGCAAAGAAAGCATGATTGAAACGATTTTGACATTGTAAGGCAGTATGACCAGGATGCCCACAAATTTGACAAACAATGGGTGAGGGTGAGGGACCTAAGATCCCACTGGATGGTGAGAATGTACTACCGGATTGTGAATTATAAGGAGTGAGAGAAGCACCACTAATACCTGACGGAGGCTGACCAGTAAGACCATTGCGAGCAATATTATTAGGAGTAGACTGTTGTGAGGGACCTCGACCAGAGAAACCACGACCCCTTCCACCACGACCTCGACCTCGAAAAGACGAGGCTCTTCCTCGTCCACGATTACTTGAAGAAGGCGCTGTATTGCTGTACATATTAGAAGAATTTGATTGAACATTCTCCGTAGTAATGCATGATTGAAAAGACTGTAGTAAATGCATGATGAGAGATGATGGAATCAGATTCTTGAAAGCGTTGCAACCGTTGTTCGTGCAAAATGAGCTTAGAACGTAAATCTTCAAGTGATACATGTCCAGGGAAGTGAGTGAGGATACCAACCAGCATATCGTATTCTTTTTCTAACCCAAGAAAGACATGATCAATGTAATCCTGAGGGGGAATTGGAGGATTTATGGCTACAAGTGAATCAGCCAATTGTTTTGCCTCTCTCAAATATGGATCAATTGACATAGATGTCGTCTTCTTCAAAGTAGTGAGTTGTCTCTTAAGTTCAATTGCTTTAGCTTGGCTAGCATCCATATATCTACGGTGTAAGGAAATCCAAATATCACGTGAAGATGGTAAAAGATGGACGTCGACAAGAACTTCACGCGACAAGGTCGCAAAGATCCAAGAACGGATGCTTTGATCAATTCGAACCCACGAGCGGTAGCTTGGATTCGGTTGTTGCGAACCAGTAGTGTCGCAAAGAATCGGGGATGGATCAGGGATAGAACCATCAACAAAACCAAACAAATCATGAGATATGAGAAGGGAAGTGAACTGAGTACGCCATGTGTGATAATCTTCAACATACTGTAACTTAATTGTTACCAGATTGGTGACATTAGGCGTTGCTAGTGCAGCAACAGAGTGAAAATTTGAGGCAGTAGTTGAGTCCAACGAACCAGCACATGGAAATATAGGTGGCGCAGTAGCAGCAGTAGGACATGGCAGCAAGCTAGGAGATGGGATATTGCTTGGTACTGATGAGGCCATGGAATAAATTAACGACATAAGAGGAGGAGACGATAAAGGGGGAGGTGAGAAAGCAGCAGTAAGGCTTGAGGATGGAATAGTGTCATCAGGTTGGATAGAGGAATAAAAGTATAGGGTGAAGATAATGCCATAGTAAAGAAAAATGGTGTGGGAAAGCACTGGATGTGTGGGAGAGGTTTAGAAGAAAATTCCAACAATGTTGATTATGGTGTATGATGAGTTCCGTGACTTCTTAGAAGAAGGAATTAGAGAGGATTTTGCTGGCTAATATGATACCATGATAGATTTCATTAAATGGCTCAACAAATAGAGAGCCAGTATTACTTGTATTATATGATATGGATACATACATAATTGTTTACCCTTAAAATTGGACAACAATTAAACTTATAATGAGGTTCTAAGGACACGTGATTTCATTTAATACCAATTGATAAATATGAAAATTAATAACAGAAATGAACTATGAAGTAAAGCAAACCAGTGTTAGAATGGAACTCAGCCCCCGAGTTTGGATACCCTCGAACTGGTTGATGCAAGAACAATTAAAATATAACAAGCTGATGAACAATAGTATAAACGAGAAAGAGAATTATATTGCTTTTAAATCTGTGAACAATATGTCCATACAAATGGTTAATACTCCCATTTATGGTATACCTCTAATTACAAAAAGAAATCCCATGATTAGCTAATTAACCGTTCCTAATTTAATCCGTTCCGAGATTTCCGCCATAATCTTCGGCCAGTCACGGATATTTTGTCTTTCCGTTATTATGTTATATTCGATCTTGCTTGATGCCTGTCTTATTCGATCTCGATCGCTGCTGGCCTCGATCTCGATAGGTACCTCGAATCCCGAACTTGGAGCTTTGTCCTCGTACCTTGGTCTGATCCACTACGGGGCCGACCTTCGATGCAGTTCTCTAGTCCCGGTTAGATAGAAAAATTGGGTAGGCTCGGTTTTAACCGTATACAGATAGTCCCCTCATTTTTTGGAGTGTAATGACAAGAAAAGAATTGAGCCTTCAATTTTTACCTCGACCTGCCATGACGTCACCGTCGTGACGTAAGCGACGGAAGTGACAGAAACGTCCCATCGGTACAGTTTTCCAAGTCATTAGTGAGTGTCAGTTGGTGGTCAACCACTAGTGCCTTTGAGCCGTCACCGTGAATCCAATAAATAGACCCCTTCCTCATTGATTCAAGCTTTACTTTCACTTCCTTCTAATCTCCAAAGATTTTACATCTCTTAAGTTCTCCCCTTTATAAATCTTCAAGTTTTGCTGTTAATTCTTTCTCAAACGCCAAGTCCTATTATCTTCCTCTCCTTTAAACTTACACAAAAATGGAAAAAACATCGAAAAAGGTACCACAAAAAGAATTTGCTTCATCTTCTCAACCGGCCGACGGGAAAACGTCGGTGGAACCCCGTCTTGAGGAATGCATTCCTGGGGGGTGTGCGCTAAACTCCGAATTCAAGATCGATAAAGCCTCGTCAATTCCTGGTCGATGCGAGCCAGTGTCAAGGTATAAATGCTCGATAACTGAGGGATACATTAAGCAGGTAAAGAAAGACTGCAACTGGTAGGGCAAAGAGGTGGCAATCCCGACCCCTGAAGAAGACATCACCACCCATGTGGAAGGGTTTCTAAGTGTTTACACTTACCCTTTCACACTAGGCCCCCTCGACTCTGTCATCGTTGATTTTTGCCGCCAATATCGAATAAACCTAGACCAAATCCATCCTTCATTTTGGCGAATTGTTATTCTATTCCGATTCTTCGTGAGCCAAATCTAGGGGCTCCATTTCACCCTCGATCACCTTATCAGATTGTATAGCCCCGCCTCTATCTAGGCGGGTTAATAAAACTCTAACATCTGGCTACCAAAGTGTTGTTCTCAAGCATAGACGAAGACAAGGATCGAGGCTGGATGGGCCGGTTCGTTCAAATGAGAACTTCCGACCTAATCCCAGCCGAGGAGATGCCATTACTTGAGAAATGGAACATGAATAGTAAGTATCGTCTCACTGTTAGCTTCCATGTATTATTTGTTCCTTTGTCTTTTCTCATCGATATCTTTTTCCATGATGTAGCGGTCGCTTGGATGCCCCATGCGATTCCTGACCTCGAGAGCTGGGTTCAGAACTTAGCCTCGACCTCTACATACGTCGAGAGCTCATGGTGCGATTATCAAAGGGCCGATGGGAGGCCAAGACTCATGGTAAGCCCACTCTTGGTGTCACGACCCAAACCGATGGGCCACGATGGGAACTCGGTGCCTTACTCAACTGAATACCAATGTTACATATCATTCTTATCGTACTGTCATTGGCAAATGGGCCAAACGGGCCGTCATGGGCTAACCGGAATAAACATAAGATAATACTCAATATAAGACTACCTAATCTAACATAAAAACTTATACGTGTGACATAGGGCCTATAAGACCAAAATTTCACTAAACATAGGCCGCTAAGGCCGTACAATATTTCACGTATACGACATATGTCTACAAGCCTCTAAGGATACATAAATGTTATAAAAGTCGGGACAGAACCCCGCCATACCAATCAACACATTTCCTAATCATACTGACCAATAGAAACTCCGAAGCAAATAGAGCGCACCAACATATACCGCTGAGCTGATAGCCTATATGGAGTAAAAGACTCGACATGTATGTCTGAGTAACTCTGTGAATCATTAATATTTACAATATCATGCATATGCATATAAATGTCATACCATGCATAGGTATATCCGTACATAACATCATCAAGCCTCTGAGGGCATCCCATCATATCATTTTGGCCATTGTGGGCAAATCATCAACGTATACCAGCTGATCAGGTGGTGGTGCGTATATAACGCCGTAACCTTTTTCTCATATCCCATATACATATATATATATATATATATATATATATATATATATATATAACGCCATCTAGTCATGGATCACTGTACATGTATTAATGAATGACATGCATGAAAATATGCTAATAATCTCAATATTCCTTTCGGATAAATTTTATCAACTGCGTATTATTCTAAGACCCATGAACAGAAGATATAATAATATGTCACATGTGGAATCAAGAACACGGAGACCCCTAGTATTTCTATGAATAGAGTCGTTTATGGAAATTGTGTGTTTGCTCGTTTCTTCTATATAATTTGGATCATGCCAAAAAGAAAGAAGGGATAGCCTTAACATACCTGAGTTGATTCTCTTGACAATCCCTCTAACACACGTCAATTGCGACAACATGAAATGGCAAATCGAAGTAGGGAAAAATCCATATGATATTCTTGAGAAAGATTGCACCGTACTTCCCTTAAATTTTCAAAATCTCACATTGTTGTTCCGATCATTGCAAATCATGCATGTAATCTCTCTGCAACGTGATGCTTCATCTTCTAATCTTAAATGGGGGTAAGAAAACATATACACCTCACTACCATGGCCATGTGGTACCTTGTATGGTATTAGTCCATTAATATCGGGTATTTTAGCTTGTACCGTATTTTATCCCAAAATGTCAAATTTTGACAAAATTCATTTTCTTCGATTCGCTTACCCTCTCACATTCACGAATTAACTCATCACTTGTTTGAAATAGCATAATGCTTATAATCTCAAAATAATCTCATGCTCGAACTTACGTCGATTAGCTTACGACAAAATTTTAACATACAAAGATGCGGGATGTACCATCTCATTTCCGAGCTTCTATAAATTTACTTATGGCGTACTTTTATGTACGAAAACATGGGGTATAACATCATTCCCCCCTTTGGAACATTCGTCCTCGAATGTTGACTGATGCACTTATCATTTTCATAACTTATGTCTTCCGAATACTTTAATATTTTCCTTGCCATTTAGGCAACTTTTCTTTGAATAAATCCAAAGGCCAGGGCATTCCCCCCTTTAGGCCTCTTTCTCACACTACGGTCTGTGGTCGGAATTCTTCCAATCTCGTAACTCTTGCTACCTTCTGCCATGCAGCCTGTAGGACTTTTTCCTTGTAGCATCCCAATGTGATTCACTTACGTAGGTATTTTAATCCCGTACAATTCATGAAATCCTCTTCAAATAATTACTCAATAGAAGGCCCAATCGTTATCCTTTATCTATCACAATTACACCCTCGTTGTACTATCAGGGCAGCATTCCATCTCGTCTAAATGTCATTAGTATTAGACTCCTTTGAGTTCATTCAGGCTATACTGAGCTTTGTTTAACTTAGAGAAACCATCAACTCTTCTTGTTTTCATGGGCTTAATCCCGAGGACTTATCCATTCTCGTCACTTTCTCACTCGCTCTTTTTTATCCTTACTCTGTCTTCCTTAAATCTTGTCGCTTTACCTTACTTTAGCTTGCGACCTACACATATCTATTTACACTACTCGCAACCTTCCTTCAATTTTCTTGCATAATATGTTTCCTTATGTCATCCTGGAACATCAAGCGAGACATTATATCGTCTCTAACTCTTCTTTACTTTCTTAATTAGATCTCTCGATACTTAGAAACCATAGGTCGGAATATATGCCACTAACGACGCTGCTACCATTCCTGGATATTGAATCCCCGCGCTTCTAACCTTCTATCCGAAGTATGAACTGTTCACAACCTTCTGTATTTGAGTATCTCATACATTTTTTTTCCTTTGCCTTAAAATATCACATCATATCTTTTATCTCTTTCATGACCTCCCTTCCACATAGGTACAATTCACATTCACAACTTGAAGCTTTTATTATAACACTTGCACCTTTGGTGCATGCACAATTTGGTGAGAGCTTCATACTGTCTTCTTATAAGGCTGGTACTCTTCTAACTGGCTTTATCGTAGAGCCGTTATACAATATGTCTACTGTGCTATCTCTCTTGTACCTCTGATATTAAGAGTGATTCTGATATGTTCTCAATCATGATTTTTATAATTTTCTGGGCCCAATAATCATATTCCTGATTTACTTCGTTGATGTAACTCTTTAGTTTCCTCTTCCTTCTGATCAACCTTTATGTAGGCTTAAACTATCTTCTGATATGTGGCTCCTGGTATTAGTTATTACTTTAGCCCTTCATGGACGCTATGGAATATCCATGATACAATCGTCTAACAATTCAATGCTTTGTCTATGATCTGGGCTCAATTCTTTCTCTTAATTTATACCGGAATCTTCTATGGCTATATGATTGTCAACATATATGCTGCATGGATAATACTTCTAACTCTTAAGTGCGTTCGTAATGTAACTAACTCTAAATCATTGATCGAATAATTCATTTTGTTCCTTCATAACTTTCTTTAAATGTAAGCAATTACTTTTCCTGGTCGTTTTTCCCCTTGTTGGGTGCATACTTAGCTTATCTTAGTTCCCACGCATGCCAGAGTTTTTGTGCAACTCATATGATCTCGATAATTACTTTAGATTTTACTTCCCGTTCATTAGCCACGGTAGGTGCCACTTTCTGTGGAGCGCTTACAATGTTATTATGAGACTGTTGTTATAAGACCATTTCCTCCTTAAGTTACTGAGCTTAGGTTGAATCCTTCTTCCGTACTTCCTCAGCAGTCTTTCATTGTAGTATTTAGGGAGGATCCTCTGACTTTTGTAAAGGTGTGAGCTTATCACATCATATGCTTGACGAAATTTTTGATGTTCTTTCTCGCCTATAATTATCTGTAGTTAGTTATCCCCACGCCCTTGTGCTTGTAGGGTTTCTTCTGAACTAATATTTCGACTGACTTCCTAGTGGTACTCTCCTTTATTTCTGTAACACTCATACGGTACCTTTAACTACCCCAACTCCTATCTGAATATTTCTCAAGGTTCACGATGCCATATCTGCAAGACTGAATTCCCCATGTTAGGGTTCACTATGTTTATCTTGCACGATCTGCTGACTCATCTGTAACCTCCTGTTTAGCCATAACTAGGCTCTTCCTGAATCAATTACTAACTACTCGTTGGCCCATTCTCAAAATAATATTCCGCATAATCTTTCTTGGGTTATTTCCTTTGTCTTAACTTACGTCTCGCACTGGCTCCTTTTATGTCAATAATATCTCGGGCAGGGATTCTTACTTCCTTTCCTTCACGTCGTGTTTGCATAATGTTCTGTAATCGTAGAAGTGCAATCTCATCCCTTTCTCATTTTCATCGCATTCTTCCTTTACCATTCCATAATTAATAGAACTACTTAATTCTGACTTAATGCCACATCACTCCATATTCCCCCCTTTAGGGGAGTACTAAGAGTTGGAGCTACGACGATCTACCTATAGATGTTTTACCTCTTCATCTTTGGTGCCTTTTCACATCATCGATGACCCTTACTCGCCTTGCGATAATCCTTCTGTACCAAGGATAACAAAATTCCTTACTCGCGAGGGTGACACTTAGTATAACTGGAACGTACAGTCCCTTAAGCTTAACTTTGCTTGCTTTAGGGAAGCGTCTTCCTGAATGACCATTCTCTGAATTTCTCATGAATCTTCTTCTGTTATCCATTCTATTATCGCCGGAACGAAATCTAAAACTCTCATGACGTCGACCATTATCAAATCACTCAGTCCCTAATTCATATTTAATTTATCTTGTTCACCAGCCCATACTGATTTCTATTATTCTGGGTCCAACTTTTCCTTTTGGTAATCGCGTTAGAGTCACGAACTTTTTTCTCTAAATGAGGATATGACTTTATGGCCTATACTCTTTTGTTGTCTCAAGGCCTGTCACCTCTCGTCTTTTCCTTTACTTAACTATAGACTCTGTATTACTGTCATTGTTTTTATCAACATTGTCATCCATGTATCACATCTTACTCATAATGCTTCATTAACACTCTTCTTATTTCCCGCTAACATTTATGTCTATCATTTTATTCTGTAAACTCGGACAAGACATTATTTTGCTTTTAGCTCCCCTTTGCTCCATCCAGTGGCTCTTCGGGTTGCTTAACGTTCTCTCTCTACTAGGGACGCGAGTCATACTAAGATAATATTTATCCCTCCCAAGCTTCCAGTGCCTATCTTTGTAGTACTCATGTCTAGTTGTATTGTTTTAGAGTGCACCATCTGGGTATCTCACAAGGAGATATATTAGCACATTTGCTATATCCTTCGGAAATGTCAACTAACACAAACAATCCATTCACCATTTTGGGTTACTCTTACCCCAGCTAGATCTTGATATCCTGTCTTCTCTTATACTACTTCTATTAGCCCCCATATGGCATAAATGAGATGGTTGTGGCCAATTGTATATACCTATGTTATTATTGAAGGTCAAAAGGCTTATATTTCTCTGCGATAATTTTCATTAGCTAGGTAGCTCGTACCCTTTTTCGTCTTGCTTCTTTTACTTGCTGAAACTTGTGTCTACCTTCCGATTGTCTTATTCCTTTTTACCGTAAGAGTGGATAGACATTCTTGCCTTAGGGATCCTTATCAAGAAGTTTACACATCTTAGTACACACATGATCTGCTGAATACCTTATATTTATCCATCATAAACATGACGTAAAAATTGAGGTCCTCTGACTCAACTCTTCCACAGCTATATCTCTTACCCACCGTCTTTCTAGATGTAGGCATCATCGTATTATGAATAAGATAGAGTTTAGGAAATTGAGTTCTTACAACTGAGCTCTAACACACGATATAGAGTAAGAAGAAAGAATGACAGTCCTAAATGCCCTGTAGCCTCATTCTTATAAGTGTGGTGCACAACACACCCATAAACAAGACTCTACTAGACACGGCTTGTAGACTCCCTAGGACAGAACTTCTCTCTGATACCACTTTTGTCACGACCCAAACCAATGGGCCGCGACGGACACCCGGTGCCTTACTTAACCGAGTACCAACGTTACATAGCATTCTTATCATACTGTCATTGGAAAATGGGCCAAACGGGTCGTCATAGGCTAACCAGAATAAACATAAGGGAATACTCAATATACGACTACATAATCTGACATAAAAACTTATACGTGTGACATAGGGCCTATAAGACCAAACTTTCACTGAACATAGACCGATAAGGCAGTACAATCTTTCACGTACACGACATATGTCTACAAGCCTCTAAGGATACATAAATGTTATAAAGGTCGAGACAGAGCCCGCCATATCAATCAACACATTTCCTAATCATACTGACCAATAGCAACTACAGAGCAAATGGAGCACACCAACATCTTCCGCTGAGCTGATAACCTACTTGGAGGACTCTCGACCTGTCTATCGGTACCTGCGGGCATGAAACTCAGCGTCCACAGGCAAAAGGGACGTCAGTACAAATAATTTACCAAGTATGTAAGGAATGAAAATCAGTAACAATAGACATGAGAGAAACATGGAGTAAAAGACTCGACATATATGTCTGAATAACTCTGTGAATCATTAATATTTACAATGTCATGCATATGCGTATAAATATCATACCATGCATAGGTATATGCGTACATAACATCATCAAGCCTCTGAGGGCATCCCATCATATCATTTCAGCCACTGTGGGCAAATCATCAACGTATACTAGCTGATCAAGTGGTGGTGTGTATATAACGTCGTAACTTTTTTTTCCATATCCCATATATATACACGTATATAACGCCATCTGGTCATGGATCAATATACATGTATTAATGAATGACATGCATGAAATTATGCTAATAATCTCAATATTCCTTTCGGATAAATTTTATCAACTGCGTACTATTCTGAGACCCATGAACAGAAGATATAATAATATGTCACATGGGGAATCAAGAACACAGAGATCCTTAGTATTTCTATGAATAGAGTCGTTTATGGAAATTGTGCGTTTGGTCGTTTCTTCTGTATAATTTGGATCATGTCAAAAAGAAAGAAGGGATAGCCTTAACATACCTGAGTCGATTCTCTTAACAATCCCTCTAACACACGTGAATTGCGACAACATGAAATAGCGAATCGAAGTAGGGAAAAATTCGTATGATATTCTTGAGAAAGATTACACCGTACTTCCCTTAAATTTGCAAAATCTCACGTTATTGTTCCAATCATTGCAAATCACGCATGCAATCTATCTGCAACGTGATGCTTCATCTTCTAATCTTAAGGGGGGGAGGGTGGGTAAGTAAACATTATCTTGCATTGTGAAGGTGAATGTATTTTGGAAATTTACGTATAGAAGGCTAAAGCAAATGTTAATCTTTGTCATGCTCTAATAGTGTAACACCTTTCCACATCTTGTATGAGTCACTTAGTGGCTTTTATTAACAAATTCATGGGCTGCCACGTTAAAGGTAAGATCCCTCAAACGTATCCAATTCTAATTAATTGATAATTTATTAATCTCCCACTAACCAATTACCCACATAATTAAGAATTATCTCAAATTATTTAAAATTATACTTACTTTTAATACACTTTATACACCTCACTACCATGTCCATGTGGTACCTTGTATGGTATTAGTCCATAAATATCAGGTATTTTAGCTCGGGCCGTATTTTATCCCAAAATGTCAAATTTCGACGAAATTCATTTTTTTCGATTCGCTTACCCTCTCACCTTCACGAATTAACTCATCACTTGTTTGAAATAGCATAATACTTATAATCTCAAAATAATCCCATGCTCGAACTTACGTCGATTAGCTTATGACGAAAGTTTAACATACGAAGATGCGGGATGTACCATCTCATTTCCGAGCTTCTATCAATTTACTTATGGCATATTTTCACGTACGAAAATATGGGGTATAACACTTTGTGTATTTGATGATTCGATTAAGATGCCCTTCTTCTACTTATTCAATTTTCTCGTGTACATGCCTAGGCAAGGATGCGGTCATGAGGCCCCTATCTAGTTAGGAGGAGACTTCGATCTTGGCACCAAAACCGGCGAAGGATAAAAAGAGTAAAAAGAACTGAACCTCCGAGGATCTAGAACCTTAGAAGAATGCTTCTCGTAAGCCGAAGAAGAACATAATCCTTCTGACTGAAGACTCTGTTCGACGTCTAAGGGAGGAAAACGAAGAAGAGGAAGAAGACGACTCCAGGCTGGTGGCCCGAGTGAGAATGAGCACTGAGGCCCCAAAGGCCACTGAATCGGTGAAGGCTGCAGAGACTCCATCTCTAGATGAGGGGGTCTCGGGAAGAGACTTGGGCGAAGTCCCCGAGTCATCGAGGATTGAAAATTCCTCCCACCATAATCAGCCAACGGTGGGTACGGCTGTAGGGGTTGGTCTCGATGCCCCTCGAGATGGAGAGAACGCCCCAAGTGATCCACTTGGGGCAAAATAAATAGGAGGCTCCCCGTTGCTCCTCTCATTTTCTGAGGAGATGATTCAAGAGGCTCGGGCCTTGAAGACCCCCTCCATCGAAGGAGCCCACGGAAGGGAGGACCCCTTCCGTGATTACTTTACTAGGGTCAAAGATGCTACTGACCTGAGTGACTTGGAGGTCTCGAGAAAGGACTCGGGCGAGGCATCGAGCCTTTTCAATAAAGCTTAGCAAGCTCTAAATCGGGTAAGCCTTAACTACATTTGTTGGTATTACCCTTGTGTTCATTTTTATCTTCCTGTCTAACTTCTTTTCTTCTTTCTGCGTAGGCCTCAACGCTTCATTGGGAAAAGTTTTCTCAGTCTCGAGCTGATTTGAGTCAATACGAGGCTAACATTCAAAGGCTTACCGAGGAGAGGAATGCCCTCAACCTTCTCGGTGGGCAAAAAGAAGAAAAGATCAAGGACCTCCGAGCCGACTTGGCCACGACTCACAAAGATCAAACCGACCTAATCAAACAGGTAATGAAAATCTTAAAAGCTCATGGGCTCGATTCGGGAATGGTGGCTAACATTTCAATCTCACAGTTGCAGCAGAAGGTTGAGAGGATTGAGCAATTCCGCGAGGAGGTCAACATGATAAAGGCGGAGACCTTGGGGTGGAAAGAAAGTATGGACCGTTTTGATGCTGAAAAAGAGACTGCTCGAGCCCAATTGTCATCGGTCGAAAGTCAGATTTCGAGGCATGAAGGAGAAGAGCTCAACTCATGCAAAGAAAATAGAGGAGCTCGAGGCTCGGTTGGCTTCTGAACTTAGAAAGGCCAAATATGAAGCCAAAAAGGCAAAGGCCGAGGTTGAGGGATCATGGTCATCTACCGGGTCGATGATAAGGCTGCTCAAGTCCAAGCGAGAAAGGAAGCCGAGACCGCTCAAACTCGAGCACATTGGATTGCTAAACTCGCTAAATGCTAATGTCGGAGGGAAACCCTCGAGGAGATCCACGCTCGAGGTTTCGATCTTACCGACGAGATAATAAAGGCTAGAGAGAATGAAGCTGATGCTGGAGCGTTGGCCTCTTCCGATGATGATAATGATGATGGCAGCAATCGATGGAGGAGAAGCTGCCCTTGAAGAAAATTAGGAATCTTAGGCCTTTTCATGTTTGATTTTTTGTGCGGGACCCTGATTGGTCCTTGTAAATATCTTTGTATATATAAAAGATCTTTTTTCTGTTTCATTCATACTTTATGAAAATTTTGCTCATAAGTTCGAGGCTTAGGCAACTTGATCGAAGCCGGACTAGTGTAGTCTTAATTGAGTGAGTACTTTCTTGAACTCGGAGTAGGGTGACCCTTAGGTTTTAATTAAGTGAGGATGATTTCTCGAACTCAAAAATAAAATGGCCCTTTAGGCTATTGAATTAAGCCGATACGGACATAGTAAAAAGAATGGCCTTCTCCCCCTTTTCGTCTTGAAAAGTTAATTGTTTAATCATATACAATCTGTTGTACCTTTGCATGAAACAAGGGATTTGCTCGAGAGTTCGAACGATTCCGTACCCATTAGGGTTTTCAAGGGTCGATATTATCGAGACCCATTGTTTCGTAATGCCTTAGCATAAAATAAAGAATTTATTCGAGAGTTCGAATGACTTTGTACCCATTAGGATTTTCGAGGATCAATATTATCGTGACCCTTAGTAATTCAGTCGAGGGTAGCTTTTTTAACCAGTTTATGAAAATATTCGAAGGCTTGTTTTATAACAGAAATCAGACGTCTCCGAACCGTGTTAATTTGGCCATAACCTTTAGCTTGGGATTCGCCTTTTGGGCTTGTTCCCCTGTTATACTTCGAACTTGTTCGAAGTATCAGTCCCCGAGTGGGGTGGCCGTGGCCTATAAAATCAAGGGTTCTCTTTTTAAGGTCTTACGATCTCGAGGTTTTAGTAATTCGATCATGTAGATTTTTTGGATGGCAGTCCCCGAGTGTGGGGTCAATTGTTCAAACTTTAGTTGTGACCGACCCTTAAGCCAGTTTCCACAATAGCTCACAAGCACGATATTTTAAAGTAAAATTTTCTCTAAGGCATGAAATATCTGGCAAGGAAAAATACCTTTTTCAATAGATTAACATGCGTACATGTTTGCCATTAGGGCTCGAGTAATCTACATGGGCATGGTTCGTTTGATCGTTTGACCCTTACAAAAATTACCTATCGAGACATTGTCGGCACGAAGTATTTTCCTTGTAACTATCTGAGGGCGATTCCCCCTAGTATTCGAGGTTGATTGTAAAGGAGCCTCGGATACTGTTGAATTGCTCTAAGTTAGAACGAACAATGGTTGCCTCGTTAAAAACCTCGCCGGAAAAATCCATTTGGGTCAAAAACCGATCTAAGGAAAAAAGAGTGCAACGTGTGCTTTCATACCTAAGGACTTTGTGTTTGAAGAATCCTTTGATGTCTTCGATTAAACACCTACAAATGGTTAGTATAAAATATAAAAGAAAGTGGAGAAGGTCGTACCTTAGTAGTAATATCGTTTGAGGAGTGATATGTTCTAATTTTTTGTTAATTATTCGCTATTCTTCGTGCCAAGTTTGTAGGATCCCTTTCCGATGATATCGAGGACCTGATATGGTCCCTCCCAGTTCGGGCCAATTGTGTCTTCGTTTGGGTCATGGTGACGTTCCTCAGAATTAAGTCCCCAATTTTAAAGTGTCGAAGATTGGCACTTCGATTTAGTACCTTTCGATATGATGTTTCTGTGCGGCCATTCGAACGAGGGTGGCTTCCCTTTTTTCATCTAGTAATTCGAGGCTTGTATTCATAGCCTCGTGATTTGACTCTTCCATTGCATATCGAAACCTGGCGCTGGGTTCCCCGACTTCAACCGGGATTAGAGCTTCGACGCCATATACTAAAGAGAACGGTGTTTCCCCCGTACTGGATTTTGGCGTTGTTCGATACGCCCAAAGGACTTCGGGCAATATTTCTCTCTATTTTCCCTTAGCGTCGTTCAATCTTTTCTTTATATTTTTAATGATGGTCTTGCTTGTAAATTCGGCATGTCCGTTCCCACTAGTATGATCTTCGAGAAACTTTATCACTTTGTTATCTATGGATTGCTTTCCATTATCACATACGATCTCGGTAGGCATCCCGAATCGGCATATAATGTGGTCCCAGATAAAGTCTATGACTTCTTTCTCTCTAATATTCTCGAAAGCCTGTGCTTCAACCCACTTAGGGAAATAGTTAGTCATAAACAAAATAAATTTAGCTTTACCTGGGGCCGATGGTAGATTTATATCCATTCCCCATTTCATGAATGGCCATGGGGATAATATTGAGTGGGGTTTCTCTCTGGGTTGGTGAATCATCGGCGCATACCTTTGACATTTGTCGCACTTTCGAACAAACTCTTTTGTATCCTTTTCCATATCGGCCCAATAATATCCCGCTCTGATGACTTTGTGAACCAATGTTTCCGCATCGGAATGATTTCAATGGTCCATCGAACATCCTTCTATATAGTGTTCCATCTTCGGCCAATGTGAATCATGCGGCCTTCATATGTAGAGTCCTTGATTCCTTAGGATCTGATGGAGGCTTCCCGTTCTTTAAGTACTCAATATATTTGTTCCTCCAATCCTAGGTCAGGATTGTGGAGTTGATTTCGGCGTGGCCTTCTTCGATTACTGACCTTGAAAGTTGTACGACATTCTCCGAGCTAATCTCGTCCTCTTCGACTGATGACCCCAAATTTGCAAGGGGATCAGCCTCGCTGTTTTGTTCTCGAGGCACATGCTGTAGTGTCTATTATTTAAACCAATGTAGAGTCACTTGTAATTTGTCCATGTACCTTTGCATTCAATCTTCTCGAACCTCGAAGGTTCTGTTGACTTGGTTTACCATAAGCGGGGAGTCACATTTGGCCTCGATGACCTCTGCTCCCAAACCTTTAGCTATCTCGAGACCTGCAATCATGGCTTCATAGTCGGCCTCATTGTTAGTTAACTTGGAAGTTTTGATAGCTTGTCTAATTGTATTACTCGTGGGCGGCTTCAAAACGATGCCTAGCCCGGACCCCTTCACGTTCGAAGCGTCTCCTGTGAAGAGGGTCCACACCCCCGATGATGTACCCGACTTTAATAATAGTTCCCTTTCGACCTCGGCTACGAGGGCTAGCATAAAGTCAGCCACGAAATTCGATAATATTTGAGACTTGATCGCCGTTCAGGGTCGATACTCGATATCATACCCACTAATCTCGACGACCCATTTGGCCAATCGGCCCGAAAGTTAGGGCTTACGCAAAATATTGCGAAGGGGATAAGTAGTCACCACACAAATCGGGTGACACTGAAAATATGGTTTTAATTTCCTAGAGGTGCTTATTAGGGCAAGCACTAATTTTTCTAAGTGTGGGTACCGGGTATCGGCCTCGCCTAAAGTTCGACCAACATAGTAAACAGGAAATTGTGTACCTTGCTCTTCTCGAACTAGGACCCCACTTACCGCGATTTCCGAGACTGCTAAGTACAAGTAGAGTCACTCGTCCGCTTTCGGGGTATGAAGCAGTGGCGGGTTCGAGAGGTACCACTTTAATTCTTCCAATGCTTGTTGGCATTCCGGGGTCCATGAAAAATTGTTCTTCTTTTTGAGCAGTGAAAGAACCTGTGACTTCTATTTGAAGACCTCGAGATGAATCGGCCTAGGGCGGCTATGCGCCCTGTTAATCTTTGTACGGCCTTAACATTGTCCACGACCGTGGTGTCTTCGATTGCCTTGATCTTATCGGGGTTGATTGCGATCCCCCAATTTGATACCATAAAGCCGAGGAACTTGCCCGAGCCGACCCCGAATGCACATTTCTCTGGGTTGAGCTTCATATTGTATTTTCTTAGTATATCGAAGGTCTCCTGCAAATGTGTCAAATAGTCCTCTACTCACAAGGACTTAACTAGTATATCGTCAATATAAACCTTCATTGATTTACCTATTTATTCTTCGAATATTCGATGTACTAAGAGTTGATAAGTGGCACCAGTATTTTTTAGTCCAAACGGCATTACATTATAACAATAGGTACCGTACTTACTGATGAACGGAGTCTTTTCCTAATCCTCCGGCTTCATTTGTATTTAATTGTACCCGGAGTAGGCATCGAGAAAACTAAGGATCTCGTGGTCGGCCGTAGCATCGATCATGGGATCGATATTCGGCAGAGGAAAAGAGTCTTTAGGACAAGTTTTGTTTAAATCTTTATAGTCTACGCACATTCTAAGTTTATTTCCCCTTTTAGGGACTATGACTACATTTGATAACCATTCAGGATATTTTACCTCCCGAATGGATCCTATTTTGAGAAGTTTAGTTACCTCGTCCTTGATGAATTCATGTTTTACCTCGGACTATGACCTTCTCTTTTGTTTTACCGGGTGGAACTTTGGGTCCAAGCTCAGTCGATGTGTAGTGATCTCCGGCTGGATCCCTGTCATATCTAGGTGGGACCAAGCAAAACAATTCATATTATCGATAAGAAATCTAATAAGTTTTTCCCTGAGCTTAGGGGTTAACCCCGTACCCAGGTATACCTTTCGATCGGGTAGATGC
>AWOL01S0085730.1:0-19123 GCA_000715115.1 Nicotiana otophora
AATCCCGACTCAAATCGGCCTTGAAATTAGCAATTTATATTTTAGAAAAGATTTTACAAAAAAATCCAATTTTTTCAATTCAAATCACTAATTAAATGATAAAAACAAGTATGTAATCATGAAATATAACCAAATCCGAGTAAAAAATACTTACCCCAATCCAAATCATGAAAATCTCCTCCAAAATCGCTCAAGACCGAACTCTACAACCCAAAATATGTTAAAAATGGGCAAACCCTCAAACTATATACAATCTGCCAGCGAAATCTGCTTTTGCGGTCACATTGTCACATCTGCGAGCCCCACTTTTGCGGAAAATGCTCGCATTTACGAGATCCCAGCAACTGGCGCCCCACCGTATCTACGGTTCACAAAGCGCTTCTGGGCTTATGCTTTTGCGGTTCTATACCGCAGGTCCTTTCTGCTTCTGTGACCGGATAACTGCATTTGCGGTCCCTGCCTTCTCCAACTAAAGCCCGCACCTCCACTCGCTTGGCCTCTTCTGCAGCACCGCATCTGCGGTTCCTTATCTACAGGTGCGAAGGCATCAGTACTCAGATTCTTCAACAATTGAACAAGGTTCCAAAATGATTCGCAACTCGTCCAAAACACACCCGCCCCCTCGGGACCCCGTCCAATCACACCAACTAATCCCAAAACATAACGTGGGCCTACTCGAGGCCTCAAGTCATACTGAACAATATCAAAACTATGAATCACACCTCAATTCAAGACTATTGAACTAATGAACCTTCAACTTCTATAACTCGTGCCGAACCATATCAAATCAATTTTGAATGACCTCAAATTTTGCATGCGAGTCACAAATGACATAACGGACCTAGAAAAACTTTCGGAACCACAATCCGAACCCGATATCAACAAATTCAACTCTCGATCAAACCTCTCAACCTTTAAGTTTCTAACTTTCGCCAAAAGCATCAAATAAACCTACAGACTTCCAAATTCAAATCCAAACATATGCCTAAGTCCAAAATCACCATATAAAGCTATTGGACTCATCGAAACACCATTTCAGAATCGTCTACACAAAAGTCAAACCTCAGTAAACTCTTACAACTTAAACTTCTAAAACAAGGATCCTTCTTCCAAATAAATCACGAATCGCCCGAAAATCGAAACCGACCATACATGCAAGTCAAAATACATCATGTGAATCTACTCAAGACCTTAAACCGCCGAACGGAATGCTAAAGCTCAAAATAATCAGTCGAGTCGTTACAAATAACTAACAAATATATAAAAAATTCCATTTATGAAATTAAGGACTTAAAAATAGTAAATTATGATTTTAAAAATACAAAAATGCTATTCTGACCTAAATAGTACGATAAATATAATTATAGGCTATTATTTCAAATAATTCATAAATGAGATAAAATGCAACACAATTATAAGAAATGATATAAAAATGTCATAAAATATGCATAACGTACTATAAAAATATAAATAACTGTTTTGGCCAACTGGTCACTCATGAATGATTTTAAGAAAATGCTAAGTTAATTATGTATGAGTTGTAAGTGCTAGAATAAATTTTAAAAAAATTGTTTATGAAGTAAATGAAAATCATTTATATAAAACTTCTATAAAAGTGATATAAGACAAAATGCTTATGAAGTAATGATAGGATAATAAATTGATATTTCAAACAAGTCGTGGGGTAATAATGCAGGAAAATATTCTATAAATAATACTTAAAAATATATAAATATACCCACTTACAAAGGCTAAATGGAGAATCATGAGCAAAATTAAATTATCAATAACTGCCCATCTTTACCCAAAAATAATGAAAGAATTATTTGGTAAAGACATCATGATGATGATAAATTTTGTCCGAATGAGATGTTTTAAAATATGGGGGCCTAACCCTAGTCCTTGAGCTACATATATATCCCTGGTTTTACGGAAATCATGCCATGTGTAGTTTTGGATCAAAAGGTGAACGAGGACTATGGAGTTATTATAGAAAGACTGTGTCTTCGGTGACGTTGTGAATAGTTGATATCATAAATGAAAAGTATGGATGACAATAATGCATAATAGATCGTTACGAGGCATTGTGATTGGGGAACGATTACGAATAAGGGAAGTGCTCGATTATTGGTTAGCAGTTATTTGGAGATATCAGAGGAATGTGAGCATTAAATGGAAACCAAAGCGAGAATTGCTCCTGTGTGAAGAACGGTTACCTTTCGTGTTACCTGCAAAGCTCAAAACACAACAAATGCAGGAAACATATACATACATAACAGTTATAATAGCATAGCTATAAGTGCGAGAAATTTAAAACGTGATGCAAATTCCCTTCAGACCATGAAAGATGTCTTTGGACGATGAGACTGATGTCCTTAGACCATGACGTTCTGGGCCATGAAGCATGTATAAGGGATTCGTAGGCCATGAAATAGTGTCCTTGGGCCTTGAGGATGGTGCCTTCGGACTATGATGCCTTTGAATAATGATGTGAAACTTTGAGATCCTTAGGTCATGGAATGTTGTCCTTAGGCCATGAAGATGATGCCTTCGGTCTATGACGCATTCGGATAATGTGGCAATATTTCAGCCCATGAAATTCAAGGATGTAGCGGTATTTGATTGTTTGACAAGCAAGATAGGCAATGCTTAGCCATATGCAGATGACGAAGGCAAGGCTTAGCCTTATGCAAGAATGGAGATAGAGCTTTAGCCTCGTGCAAACGGAGGAAGGCAGTTCTTAGCCTTATGTGAGTAAGAGGTCCATGCTTGGCCTGATGCAATATTTAGGGCAACGCTTAGCCCTATGCAGACATGGAGGCAGTACACAGTCTCACACAAGTAGTAGGGTGGTGCTCGACCCTTATGCAGATAGTCAGAGAAACACTTAGCCCTATGCAGATGTGGAGAAAATGCTTAGCCTCTTCTGAGTGGGAGTGTTGTGCTAAACCCGATGCAAATAGTAAAGGCAATGATTAACCCTATGCTAGTGCGGGGACAGAGTTTAGCCTTATGCAGGTAGAAAGGTCGTGCTTGACCCGATGTAGATAGTGAGGGCAGTGTTTAAACCTATGCAAGTGGAGGCAGGGCTTAGCCTCACGCATGTACAGGGGTCGTGCTTGACCCAATATAGATAATGAGGATGGTGCTTAGCCCTATGCAAGTGTGGAGGTAGAGCTTAGACTCATGCAATAATGGAGGAAGACCTTAGCCTCATGCAAATGTAAGAAAGGAAAGCAATTCTTATCTCGACACATTTAGGCTTGGTAGCATCTGTCCACGTGAAATTTAGTGATCTCGTTTAAAATCCTTTGTGGATATCCCTGATAATGTTGCACCTATTATTCCCACATTCAAAGAAAAATGGTGAGTTCGGGGGAGGTTGACTCGTGCTTTCGACTCCGAGTTCCATATTTGCTCCTCGCTTTGCTCTTTGATCTCGATAATTCTATGCTTTTAGCTAGCCTGGGTAGTATTTGGCTATTATAGAATCTGATTTTGAAAACATGTATTGTTTGTACTTACCAAAATAGAGAGAATGCATTTATTCAAAATGCATGATAATGCAAAAAAAACAAACTGTCGGATCATAAACCATGACACGCTTTGAGACATTGCAACGTCCTTATCAATTGGGAGGACTCCCTCAAAATTCAGATTCTGCCCCAGTTCTGACGGATCGACTCAGATATACTTCCTGATAATACTCTTCTAGCGACTCTTGGAGTGACAATATTAGATCTGATTCAAGGTTTGCCCAATCCTTGATCATGATGGGAAATGGAAATTTTATTATAATGTGACTGAACCCACATGGATGCCTACGTTTCCCCTCTTAAATAGGAATCACGTCAAGCATAGTTCGTGTTACATCAAGAAGAAAATATGAATACAATCTTGGACATAATATCTTTTGACGACATCTGAATTGACGGGCTTTGGCCATAACACTCCATCCATTTCTGGTAGTATGAGTGCTCCTCCTGTCAGCACTCAGTAAGTAAGGACCTTGCCAATTTGGTGAGAATTTACCCTTTACCTCATCCTGATATGGGAAGATTCACTTCAGAACTAGTTGCCCCGTGTGAATTGTCTGGTCTTACCTTCTTGTTGAAAGCCTTTGCCATTATGTTTTGGTAATATTGACCGTGATTCACTGCATTCATTCTTTTCCCATCAATGAGAGCCAACTGATCATATCGATTCTATACCCATTCCGCGTCATTTAGCTTGGATTCTTAAATGATCAATAAGGAAGGGATTTCTACCTCAGCGGGTATAACAACTTCAGTACCATAAACCAGTAGATAAGGAGTTTCCCTAGTTGATGTTCGGACCGTGGTACGGTATCCAAGCAAAGCAAATGGTAACTTCTCTTGCCAATGTTTGTAGTTGTCTATCATATTCCTTAGTATCTTCTTAATATTCTTGTTGGCGACTTCTACAACTCCGTTCATCTACGGCCTGTATGCAGTAGAATTGTGGTGCTTGATCTTGAATGTCTAGCACATGGCCTGCATTAGATCACTATTGAGGTTAGCGGCATTGTCAGTGATAATTTATAACTAAAAACTTCTTTGTCACGGCTTTTTAGGAGGTGGATTCGACCCATTTGGTGAAGTTATCAACGACTACCAAGATAAATCTATGTCCATGGAGGCGGCAGGCTCGATTGGGCCAATGACATCCATGCCCCAAAAGGCGAAAGGCCAAGGCGAACTCATCACATTGATTTCATTGGGTGGAACCCGTATCATGTCATCATATACCTGGCACTGATGACACTTCTGTATGTACTTGATGCAGTCAGTCTCTATAGTCCTCCAAAAGTATACCGCCCTCAATATTTTATTGCCTAGAAGGAATTCGTTCATGTGAGATCTGCATGTTCTGGCATGTATCCCTTTAAGCAGTTTGGATGCTTCTTTGGCATCCACACATCTTAACAACCCAAGATCAAGAGTCCTTCTGAATAGAATTCCTCCACTCCAGAAGAGATGATTATCTAGTCTTTGTAATGTGCGTTTTTGAGTATGTGTAGCACTTTCCGGCTATTTTCCTATTTCTAGATACTCACTGATATCGTGAAACTACAGTTTCTCATCAAAGTTTTCTTCGACATTGGCACAATAGGTAGGCTACTTGTGGATCTCTATCTAGATATGATCAATATAATTCCTATTTGGATGTTGTATCATGGAAGACAATGTGGCCAACGCGTCTGCGAATTTGTTCTGAATCCGGGGAACAAGCTTGAATTCTATCTTTGCAAATCTCTTGATCAATCCTTGCACACAATGCAAGTATGGTAGTATCTTGGTATTCTTGGTGGTCCCTTCTCCGAGTACCTGATGTATCAATAGGTTTGAATCTCCGATCACTAAAAGTTCCTGGATGTTCATGTCAATGGCTAACCTGAGACCCAGAATGCAAGCTTCATATTTTGCCATTTTGTTAGTGCATGTGAATCTGAGCTTGGAGGATATCGATAGTGTTGGTCGGTTTCCGATACTAGGACAGCTCCGTCCACTCCTTTGAAATTTGCAGCTCCGTAAGAAAACAATCTCTACCCATTGTAATCTTCTTCTATATCCTCCTCTATGAACGATGCCTTTTTGTGGGGAAAATACATCTTCAATGGTTCATATTCTCCATCCACGAGATTCGTTGTCAGATGATCAGCCAATTCTTGCCCCTTGACTGCCTTTTGAGTCACATATATACTGTCGAACTCACTCAATAGTATTTACCACTTTGCCAACTTGCCTGTGGGCATAGGTTTCTGAAGTACGTTCCAACAAAGAATACCGAGCTTCATAGGGTATGATCATTTTTACTCAGATAGTATGTGGCTTGCTCTTTCCTTCCGGTTTCCTCATGTTTTCCCATGATGCATCCAAATACTCCATCCAACACAGACATGTATAACAGTAGCGGTCGTACGGGCTCTGATGGGACCAACACAGGAGGTTTGGACTTCTTGATTTTTTCGAAAGCTTTTTGACATTCCTCGATCCCACTTGTCGCAACATCTTTTATCAACATCTTGAAGATTGGTTTGCATATCACGATCGACTAGGCTATGAACCGACCGATATAATTGAGACGACCCAAGAAACTCATCACATCTTTCTTATTCTTAGGTGACGGAAAATCTAGTATGACTTTGATCTTTGATGGATCTAGATCGATCCCTTGGCGGATGACAATCAAACCTAGTAGTTTCCCGACAGGGACCCTGAAGGCACATTTTGCAGGGTTCAGCTTCAAGTTGTATCTCCGTAGGCAGTCAAAAAACTTTCTCAATTCTGCTATATGATCTGAGCTCTTTTTGGATTTGATGGTGTCATTATCCATATAAACCTCGATCTCCCTACGGATCATATCATGAAAGAGGGTATTCATGGCCCTCATGTAAGTAGCTCATGCATTATTTAAATCAAATGATATCATTTTATAGCAATACACACCCCACAGCCTAATGAAGGCTGTTTTCTCTGTGTCTTCTTCATCCATCCAGATCTGGTGATATCCAGCACAACAATCAACAAAGGACTGAATTTCATGATTGGCGCAATTGTCGATCAAGATATGTATGTTTGGTAGTGGGAAATAATCCTTGGACTTGCTCTATTCAGATCTCTATAGTCGACGCATACCCTGACCTTTCTATCTTTATTTGGCATGGGTACGATGTTAGATAGCCAAGTCATGTATTCAACCACTCGAAGAACCTTGACGTTGTTTTATTTGGTAACCTCTTCTTTTATTTTCAAACTCATGCCTGGCTTGAATTTCCTGTGTTTCTGCATCACTAATGGACACAATTGGCTTGGTAGGTAGCTTATGGGCCACTATGGATGTGCTCAACCCTTTCATGTCATCATATGACTCGGAAAAGATATACTCATATTCTTTCAACAATCTGATGTACTCTTATTTGTCGGACGATGATAGGCGGGTGCTAATGCGTGTGTCTTTGACTGTTTCGGAATCCCCCAAATTAACCACTTCGGTTTCCTCTAAATTTGACCTGGGTGTGTTCTCAAAATCCTCAACTTTCCTGACAATTTCCTCGGGTATTACATCATTCTCCCATTGCTCTAAATCACTCTCATTATGTTGCGTTGTCTCATTACATGTCACATTTGTAGATTCAATATGCTAGGAAATAATTATGCTGAAAAATACAAACATGATGATATAGATAAACAAATAATGCATTAATTAAAAATTAAATTATGTCAAAACAAGTATAACTCGATGTCTGGAGTACTTATTTCAAAACTAAAATACTGAATGTCGTAAATGCTAGAAAATAAGTTTTAAAAACATGCTAGTCCGCCAAAGCTAACCAGGTGCTCGAGGAGCCTGGGACGGTGTAGTAGTCCAATTTTCTAGAACAACTCCATCTCCTGCCATCCGGAGAGTGGAATCCTCCACCTCCTCTCCCAAAATCACGTTACAGTCCATGTTTTCTTCAGTCAGGAACAAACTTCTTATGCGAGCTAGAATCTCATCTTCTTTAAAACCCTAAATCAAATCAGCCTTGTGGAATGTCTGGTGCAATAATGGTATGGGTTAGGGCACTAAATAGTAGAAATCATTCCATAGAGGTGACCGACCCTGATATTCCTAAACAATGTATTCATACCAAATATCGAAGGTGGTGTTCTGAGACCGTGGTCGTATTGGTTTTGTTATCTACCGAAGCTTAGGGTTGAGACCTCAGCCTGGCGCGTATCCCAACTAAAGCAACATGCTTATCACTTTGTCACTCCACCATCGTCCTTCTCAATGGTGTTCACCCGTTCAATGCTATGGAACATCTCTCCTCCTAGCTTCCTCTTTCCTTTAACTGCTTCTACATTTTGGTTGATATAAATAGGATTGTTACTATCTCCATGATGACTATCTCCTAGTGATTCCACTCGAATTTCATAGCCTGATGTAGGGTAGAAGAAACCGGCCCGACCATGTGTATCTATGGTTGTCCCGATAGCTGGTTATAAGTACGAGGGATGTCTAGTACCTAGAACTCAACATCGAACACAATTGGACCTATCTTCAAGTTAAAATTAATTTCACTGATTATATCTCTTTGTGACCCATCAAATGCTTTCACAGCCATTCTTCCTTGCCTTATTTTATGTGTACCTATGCCCAGCCTTCTCAATGTGATCAAAGGACATATATACAGACTTGAACCTCCATCAACCAAAACTCGAGCGATGAACTTATCTTCATATTGCACGATAATGTGCAATGCCCGATTATGGCTCAAACCTTCTGGTGGCAACTCATCTTCATGGAAAGTGATTTTGTGTGTTTTCAGTACTTGTCCCACCATGTTTGCCATTTCTCCACTAGTGATGCCAACGAGCACGTAGGAGTCACTCGATACCTTCATCAAGGCATTCTTGTGTGCGTCTGAATTCTGTAGTAATGATAGAATAGATATCTGGGTGGGGGTTTTGTTCAGATGATCATTAATAGAATATTCCTTGGCCTGCACTTTCCTCCACAAGTTATCAATACCCGTTTTCACAATAGGCGGCTTTGGTGCAGTTTCCTCACTTGACCCTCCTTGGGCAAGGTTCTTTGGTGTGTACACTCTTCCTGTTCTTGTCATTACTTGAGCTACACCTGCTTCTTCTGCCTTAGCCTTTCCTTTTCTTTTGGCTTCAGCCACGTAGTCCCATGGCACAGCTTTAGGGTGATAAGCAGGTGATGAAGCTACTATTATAGTGAACGGTAGACTAAGTATGGCCACTTCGACTTCAAATAGTGTTTTGTCTTGCACCACAACCGACATGGGCACTACAGGGGATGACACTGCAATATCTCCATCTCGAATAAAACCAACTGACCCTTCTTGGTCCCTTTCTTCAATAGTTTCAATCATGTTTATCCCATCACCCCTATGGTTTGGAAGAGGGTTGTTGTGGACATTGGGTGTAGGCTCTTTCAAGTGTATCACCTTGGTGTCTATCGACATTTGAATCTTATCCTTCAACGTGCGACACTCTTCAATGGTGTGTCCTTTCATGCCAGACTGACAGGCACATATTTTGTTGGGGTTGATCCATATGGGTGAGCTTTCAGTTTCTACCGCAAGGATAATGGTGATGTAACTAGAAACCTTTAGCCTTTCATAAAGTTGGGCTATCGGCTCAGTGAGAGGAGTGTATTGCCTAGGTGTTCTACGATCAAAGTTGGCTTGGGGTTTAGGGTAGTTCTGTCGGGCAGGTGGGGGTGAGTGATAGTATGCTGGCTGGGTATTATAGGTATGGATGGTGGTAGCAAGATAATGGTATTTTGGGGATGAAGGATGATATATTGGTGGGGGTGTTTAATAGGTGAGTGGAGATTTTGGTCCTTGCGCTACTATCACGACACCCACTTCCTTTTTCTTCCAGATCCCTCCAGTCTGTAAGGCTTTGTTAGTAGCTTGCAAAGCTTCGAAGTTGGTGACCATGCCAATCTTTATACCTTATTTAATTCTTTCTCCTAACTTGATGATGTCAGAAAATTTGTGGTTTTCTATGACCATCAACCTGTCATAGTATTGCACGTCCTGGGCTCGCATGAAGAACTTATTTATCTGTTCTTCCTCTAGAGGTGGCCTTACCTTAGTTTCTTCAGATCTTGAATGGGTAGCATACTCATAAAAGGTTTCCTTGGGTTTTTTCTTGAGATTTTGAATGTAGAATATATCTGGAGCATTTTCTATGTTGAACCTAAACCTGTCCATGAAGTCTGATGCCATACTCACCCAGCTGGATCACTTCTTCGAGTTCTGACTAATATACCATTCCAGGGCATCTCCTGTAAGACTTCACATAAAAAGCTTCATGCAAATTTGCTCATTTTTACCCATGCCTACGAGCTTGTCACAATAAGTTCTCAGGTGTGCTTTGGGATTACCGGTACAATCAAACATCTCAAACTTTAGGGGTTTGTAACCCTCGGGCAATTCAACATCAAGTTGATTGCATAAATCTTTGTAGTTCAGACCTTCAATAACCTTTCCTCCTTCGACACTCCGGATACTTCCATGTAGCTTCTTCAACTCCTCGGCCATGTTTTTAATGAGAAGGTCCTTCTCAGTGGGTTCAGGTGTATATAGGGTTTGTTTGGGGGTGTATATGGAAACGTTTCCACGTATATGGGGTTGCTTAGGTGGGTGCCAGGGACTTAGGGATATGTGTGATCATTGATGGATGCTTGTAGTAGATCATGGGTAGGTTGTGGTAAGTTTTGAGGAGAGGGGTAAGTGGTAATTTGTGGGTATTGATCTGTAATGAGGTGGTGTTGTTGCGGAACTTGTAGTGGTGGAGGATGCGAAGTTTGGGGAGGTACGGGGTTTTGGCACTATTTAGTGATAGGAGGATTTTGAGGAGTTTGTGGTTGTGGGTTCTGAGGTTGTGGTGAGTTCTGGGTAGTGGTATTTTGGTGGTTGATGTATGGGACGTTTAGGGTGAGGGAAAAGTTAGCGAGGTTGCAGACCTGCTCTAACTCATCTTGCAATTCTAGGATCTTTTGTTCTAAGCGCAGAACCAACTCGTTCTACCACAATGTGCTTCTCCCATCGAAAGATTCTATATTTTCTGCCAGAGGAGCGTTGTCTTTCCCATTTCCACTCAAGTTATCAATTTCCCTTTACCTTTGCCTTTGACGCTTCAAGGAGGGGGAGGAGGCGAAGGACCTCTAGATCTTGTATGGTATGTTGATGTTGCCAGGGTGCACGAATCAACGTCTGGGGAATGGGAATAATAAAAAAAACAAAAGTAGCCAAGTTAGGCATGTAAAAATGAGAAAAGGAATTTCGCGGTATATAAACAGATGGCACATAAGGCATTTAATAACCCGTGTTCTAATTTGGGACCTCGTTGTGCCCGAGGTAGGCCTATAGAGATAGGTATACTTGGAGAAATTTTTTCCAACATGTTTCATCCAATTAATTCGAAATAAATCAAATCATTCTATTACTAAAACGAAATACGTAATAGAATCACTAGAAGCTCATGTCCCTATTACATCAATTCTAATGCTAATTACTAAAATGATTTTGAAGTGTCATTACATAAAAGGAAATTACCTATTCTACTTGGTCCCTAGTGACCCTTCTACATGTCTTGTCGTCTTCGCTCCTTCAGTCATATTCCCGAAGTCGCGCATGTCAATCAACAGGTAAGCCATTGCCTGATTTCTATCCTCATCCTATCCCATACCTAGGCAGTCCAAGAGCCTCTTCCTCATCTTCCCCTCTAACTCCATCAATCCCTACTCCAAATATTCCAACCTTTCTGTTGCTTTGTTTGCTATCTCTCTCCATCTCTTATAGATTCCATCTTATGTTGCTCCATGTGCTTGGCTTTAGATTCAAAGACCCTCTTTTGCAGCCTTTTGTATTTCACTTGGGCCTCGGCCTCTTCGTCTATGATCCTTCCATTCAATTTTATACCTGGTTTGACATCCCCAGTTATGCCATTATCTAGCCAAGAAAGGTAGTAGTACATGTGCCCAACACGAAATCTATTGGGTTGTATGGTTTCTTCCGCTACAATGGTCTTCTGATTCTAGATGTGTTGAGCCTCAAACTTAAAGGGTATGATATTCCCCTTGAAGTTGGCCTTGTATAATGTCATGTTGGATACCTGCGGTATGACCATCTTCCTTCCAACTTGCTTCATTATCGTGATTAGAGCATAATGGTAAATACCTTGTAACCTTATCAGCACCATATGAGTAGCCTTTTTGATAGTATAATACGATCCTTGCTTGAAAACCATTCGAACATCCACTGTACCTGTTCTTCAGTCAAGTTGCTGAAGAGGTGCGTCCATCCCTTAGAATCAGTGGGCCTTGCAAATCTCTCTAGAGCAAAAGTCATCTTCTTATGATGGTGGCTAGCAATATAGTCGTACACTGGTCTGTGAAGAAATTCCTGACGAGAATCGCTTCTCTGGAGGTGTTCTATTAGCCATACGTGCAACAAAAGGTTTCTCCATTCAAAGTAACCTGCCCCATGCTTGCATCGGTCCAAGGCTCGGTACATTTCTGCCAATATCATAAGGATAATAGTATAGGCTTGTCTCTCGATTCCCTCCATCATGGTTTTGGCTACCATGACCAGTCGGGTATGGATCTTTTCCCCTTGCATAGGGAAGATTAGCAGCCCCAAGAAATACACAATGAAAACATAGACCCTACAATGAATCCAACCAACAGAAGTAATGGCCAATTCTTAATTAAATAATCCATATGATTTGTTGTGTCCATACCATTCATATAGAAAGTCAAAGGAAATGTAAGAATTCTTTAAACAACCTAGTTCAACGTTCTTTTTGATCTCAAACATTTTTCAGAAAACCTCGGGATGTATGGTTTCCCCACAGCAGCATATCGGGTCTATCCCAAGGGATCCCAAAACATAGTAGTGGCCTCGATCAGTTCCTTGCATGGCTGAATGTCCATCAAGGATGGCAATTTACCCAGTACACTTGTCACATGATTCCTGTCACATTGAGGGAAATCGTTCCACCAGTTGATCAGCTTGGACGGAATGATTTGGACCATACTCAACTTAGGGA
Source organism: Nicotiana otophora (assembly GCA_000715115.1). Taxonomy (NCBI): domain Eukaryota; kingdom Viridiplantae; phylum Streptophyta; class Magnoliopsida; order Solanales; family Solanaceae; genus Nicotiana; species Nicotiana otophora. Next base: position 12,597 of record AWOL01S0085730.1, read on the forward strand.
TGTCGTGCTTCATTTTACTGCATTGAAAAAATGTTAGCCCTACCCCCTCCTATTTTGATTAGTTAAGCGATAACAGTCAACAGCTTGGCACATTTTCTCCAAGTAATGCACATAGCATGAGAGTATCTCTCGGGATTATAGAAATCCCTTTTGACTTTGGACAAGGATTATCTAAATGGACTTAATACACCAAGGGTATTCATCCATCCTAGGTTTAACATGATGCATGCAAAGTTTCGATCAGAGTAGGTTTCTAAGGGTCTAACCGGTACTCTCAAGCGAAAAACTTTAGAGGGGAAGACACGGGACCTTCGACTGTACCGCTGATTGACTAGTCTTCGACTAATAAGGCTTTCCCAGTTTAAAAGGGTATTGTCAAAAAGCGCGGGCAATTATCAAGCACCACTATGTTGATAATAGGCACGAGTGGAATATGATGTTGAACGCATGCTTATGAAAAAGCGGTAACACATAGCCAAGTAACTTACATGGTAAAAAAACATATAAAGAAAATATTTGATGATGCGGTAAATAAATAAGTAAGGGAGAAAAAGAAAAGAAAGAACAATAGTCAGCATGGTTATCAAATATTCATAAATTCAAAAAACTTGATTGATAAGTAAAAGAAATAAAGGAGAGGGGAAAGGGAAGTTCATGGTGTATCAACTTTGAGCATGGAAAGGGAGGTGCATGAAAGAAGTCAAACAAAACAACTCAATTAATCATCCCACACAAGCAAAAATCTGTTATGGTAAGAGCCTAAGTTATCCCCAACAGACTCGACATGCTGTCGCGCCCCATTTTCTCGCAAAAGCGGGTTTCAATATGTGACAACTCTTTTAAACATGTATTAAAAGAGAAGAGTCGCTACCTAATGATTTTAAGGTGCGTTGGGGAACCTGTTTGCAAATAACTCTGTTTCAACTAGTGAACATTGTCAAAGATCGGGTAAGGGCTCAAATTACCTCGAAAAGAAGGTGTTAGGCACTCCAAGGTCCACAACTGTGGTTCCTGGCCGAAATTTAAGTTATGTGGGAATATCAAGTTATTAACTAAATTATCCAAAGTGAAGGTACAAATTGATTCATTATTAAACTAAGTGAATAAGTAGTTAAATAGGTTACTAATTATTCTAAGTGGAGCATAATGACTGAATATAGTTCAACTACTAATAATCGACTAAATTAGAGGATATTTGAAGAAGTGGAACAAAGATATAATTGGGAATGGAATAAAAAAATGACTCATTAATTAACTAATATTAATCGACAAAGCTTGCGATTACACAGATGCTCAAAACCTTAGAGCTACTTTAACAAATCCTAAGTGCTAATCACTAAGCTTAGATAGAACATACATGAATAATTAGACATAGTGGGGGGGGGGGGGGGGGTCCTAAGTTTTTAAGCTTAAAGGATCACCCCACGCAACATAAATAATACTTTGTAACCTTAGGTGCAATGGTTGCTCATATTATCCAGTGAGAACATACTATCATCTTCAGCTACCCAATTACTATCTTTATCATAAAGCATACTAATTCAATTCCAAATCTTACTCTATGGGTGCCTACCCATCCCATCCTATAGTCCAAGAGGTGTTGGACAACTATGAGGGTGGTTCTAGACTCGTTCTACGATTGCTCAAAAATTAAAACTAAGCGCCAAACAAGTGAATACATAGGACTTCAAAGAATACAATTAGCATGTAAAGGGATCACATTTACCTCCCATATAGGCTAATATAGATGCAAAGACTGTTACTAATTAAACTGATTTTTAGGAGGTGGCAGAATTAAATCTAACGATATATTGGATAGGTTATATCCTATGAGAATGGTTTCTAGACGTGAGGATATGTCGGACAATTTCATAAACTAGCTTGTATCATTGAATTATTTGGTTTAGGCATAATACATGATTTATAAGTGACTATTGTAAGTGGCCAGTTACGATAGCGAGGGGTATAATCTATCTAAGCATCAATCCCATAGGCATGATATCTACGTGAATGTCATAGCAAAAATACAAAAGCAGACTTTCATTTTCAGATCCTGTAGGCATGGTTTTTATGTGACTTGGGACTTAGATTGTTTAAGTTATGAACTGACCAAGTTGCACAAGTCATTACTTGTAATCCTATAGCCATAACATTTGGTGTAAAGCCCTAAGAGCAAGATCTCTAAGCGTAGTGGCACAAACAGTCGAGCAAATTAGCATATAATAGGTTCTATGGGCATGATTTCTAATCGTAAGAACGTGATATCTGAGCAGTGGTGAAGATAAGCGAGCAATTTAACACATAAGAGACCGTATAGGCATGTTAACTAGGAATTAAAATTATTGAGTTTTTAAGCTATTAGGAAAATTATATAGGCAGTGTCCAATCCCCATTAGTGAAAGTCCTAAACTCATGATTTCTAAGTAAAACATGAAGAAGATTAGAATCCTATATGCATGATGGCTAGTAGCAGGTAAGGATGTTGGAACGTGTATGTATGTTATCATCCCAAGCATGCAAGAACTAAACTATCCCCAAGCCCATTTCAACTAATTCCCCATCATTCCTCTTCACAAGTTATTACAAACCGAAAAAACAATTACAGGACCAATATGAATACACAAATAACCCAGTCGTACTTCTGAGCCTTCAACAGTCTCATAACTTCATGCAAACAACATGTCCAAACTCTGGTACACAGATTAAGCTAACAATGTGATTTTGACCCAATACAAAGTTTGGCCTGACATACCATGCCCAAATTCAGCAGCAAACCAAACAGCTAATAGAAAGTAGCTAAGCATGCATGTGAGATTCTACAAGCAAGTTCTCTAGGTGCAACTTCTTGAATCTCATCTTAACAAGAACCATACGTATCCACTTAGGAAATCCTATGCTTTAACACTTACAATAAACTAGACTAAAGAAAAGTCTCAGAAGCAATACTCTGAATGAAACATCTAAGAAATATACAGAACACATAGGTTTAGCATAACAAAGCACACACTTGATAGCTTATCAGGTTCATTGAATCAACTCAAAGTGACAATACCCTTAAGAACATATCTTCTAGAAAGGTCAAAACTTATTCATAAAGAATACAACCAGACATGAATTCATATAGAGAAGTCTAATATAAAAGGTCTAGGATAGAAGAACCCCATATACATGGTTTATAGGCATGGCACTCAGCAGGTCAAATGGTGTAATGACCCGACCGATTATTTTGCAGCATTTGCATTCTGTACGGTGGTTTGAGGTCTTGAGTAGATTAATATGATGTGTTATGACTTGCTGTATAGTCGGTTTTGATTTTCGAGTGGTTCCGGATTGATTTGGAAGAATGATTCTCACCTAGGAAGCTTTAAGTTGAAAGAGTTGAGCAAGTTTGATTTTTATGTATTTGACCTCAGATCGGAGTTTTGATGGTTCCGTTAGGTCCTAATGGTAATTTTGGACTTGGGAGTATGCTTGAAAAGGCATTTGGATATTTCTAGAAGGTTTTGGCTCTAATTTGCAGAAATTGGCAATTTGAAGGTTTAAAAGGTTCATAGGTTTGACTAGGAGTTGACTTCAATTTTATTAGGTTCAGATTATTATTCCGAGAATTGGAATAGGTTCTTTGTGTCATTTGAAACTGGTGTGCAAAATTTGAGGTGATTCCGAGTTATTTAGACCTGTTCGGCATAAGCTTGGAATTTAGAAATTTGAAATAGTTCATTAAGCTTGATCTGAGTTGCGATTCAGGGTTTTGATGTTATTTTATGGGATTTGAGGCCTTGATTAAGTTCGTGTTGTGATTTGAGACTTTTTGGTATGATTGGATGGGGTCCCGAGAGGCTCAGATGAGTTTCAGACAATTTTTAGCCCCTTTTCAGCTACTAGCTTTTGGCTGCAGGGGTGTACATCATGATCGCGGGGCTTTGGGCCGCCATCCTGAAGGGTAAAATGCAATATTGGACTTGTGAATTGCGTTTGCGGAGGGAGGATTCGCGTTCGTGAAGAAGAAATTTCTGCTGTCACAGGGCTGACTTTGGGAGCTTATCTCATGCAATCTATAAGGAATTTGGAGGTGATCAAAAAATGAAAGTTGTAGCCCTTTGTGTCTAGTTTTCAAAACAGTAAAACGTTTGTCATTCAGAGCTATGAAAAGAAAGTCATGGCTGTTGCACTAGAGGCTATCTGGAAAGAGTTGAGAGAGTATTTCATAGGATTGTTCATCACAATCGCGGAGCTTCTTGGCCACGATCGCGAAGGGAAAAATTATGCTGGACAGTTTTGGAATCGCGATCATGAGGTCCGTGACTGCGATCTGGAAAAAGGACGATTGGCCGGGCTTTTAAACATCCAATTTCGAGATTTTGAGTTTACTTTCTTCACTTTTTGAGTTCTTAGAGCACAAGTAAGATGATTTTGGAGGAGATAAATACCCAAATCTTGAGGCTAGTCTAACTGTTACTCTAGTCTATGAAGGCTCTAATAAAATACTGAAAACACTAACTATCTGTAAGTATTGGAAGATTGTAAAGTAATGATAATGCCCGAAAAGAACTGGGTCTCACCAAATAGTTGGTTAGAGAATCCTAGCACTCTGAATCATCAACCTGAAAATTATTACCTACATTGTGAGATGCAGGCCCTAGGCGAAAGGGACATCAATACATTTGAATTGCATTGGTATGTAAAACAACTGAAAGAATGAACAATAAATACTGAAACTAAAACTGAGATGATAACTGATAATTGAAATGATAACTGATAACTGAAATTATAACTGATAACTGAACTGAACAATGGAAGTAAGGATATGAATACTCCCTCTTCTGAATGATGAACCATCGATTTATCTGAATAAACTACAACCTCGGGCCCAATATATATGTGCACAAGCTACAACCTCAGGCCCAAGTATACGTATACATAACTATGCTCCCAAAATATGCATAAAGCATAAACTACGGCCCGAAGCCCAAATATGCATAAAGCATAAACTACGGCCTCAGGCCCAAATATAGGTGTTCAACATTCAGAGATTTAAAATCAGGAATTGACAATCATACTGGAATACATTGATACTGAAATACTGAATCATATTGAGTTACATAATACTGGAATTCTGAATAGAAGTAGATTGACACATGTATTCATGAACTGATTATGAAAACTGAAACTTCAACTGTTTATGACATGCTGAGTAATCTAGCTGAGACTCATGGACATAAAACCCAAATCTGTATTGATTACGCTCTGAACTCACAACGTTCATAATAAAATTTATGAACGAGTTACGAAGCTAGAGAATAGAAGTTCTGCAACTATTCAAGGAACTAGACTTAACTATATTTCATTCCCAAACATAGAGAGTTAGTCTCACATACCTTGACTCTGGCCTTTTTAAGCGTATCACAATATTTGTCACCTCTTTCAACGATAATCTATGTCTATATATATATATATATATATATATATAAAGAGGAACCAATATTAGCACTAAGGCTCATGTCTTGGTAACTTAGGAATTTTATCAAATACCCTATGGGCGTAAAGCCTCATAGCCCTTATTAATGATGTTTTGTTCATCCAATTTTCATTCTACTACTTCTAGGTGATTCTACAATCCCAAATAGATGTCACCAATACCATTTTTCATCACCCAAATATTTATAACAATCTTAAGTCAATAACCCAAAACCCTAGCATAGTACATATGTTCTCTTTATCAATCCCATTTACTATTCTCCCAAGAATTCATTAATTCACATCTATAAATGATTAGGGAGTAGAAACATTACCTTTTTGAAGTTCAATCCTCTTGAATTCGAGTTCTAGGGTTTTTTTTCTCAACAAAAATGACTCGATCAAATATCTAATGATTTGAAGGGTTTACCCATGTTAGTAAGATGTTGAAGAATTGAAATCAACTAAAATAATTATTAGAACTTACCTTGGATGATGGAGGGACTTTGGAGGAAGTTGGGTTCTTGAGAGCTCCCCTTTCTAGAGCAAATCTACGTGTTCGGGGTTGTAGGGACCAAGGTAGGGATTTAAATAAGTGTACAAGTCCCAAAATTAAGGAGAAAATAAAAGTGGCTCAGATAGACATCGTCGGCACGGGGCATCATTAGAGGCGCCAAACTACACACCCTTACATCGTCAGGGGCACTAAAGTTAGTGCTCTGGACAATGCCTTGCACTGTCTATGGCTGTGAGTTTTTATGGCTTTGCACTGTCTAAGGCTGTGAGTTTTTATGGCCTTGCACTGTATAAGGTTGTAAGACAGTCATCCCATAAACTTAGCCGATTTTATCAAATTGTAAGCACCTCACTCTTTGTTTTGATTCCAAAATAAATATTTCCACCCATACTTAACCCGATAGGATTTCACATGTCTAAAAAGTCACATTAATATTCATTTAATGCATCGATACCTAATCCAAATTTATGAAGTGTTACATTATCTCCCCTTGGGATCATTCGTCCTATAATGATTGTCTTGATTGTAACTACGGCTAATTCTGTGCCTTAAA
>AWOL01S0085752.1:0-12962 GCA_000715115.1 Nicotiana otophora
GTTCACATGCAATTCACATAACAAATAATTTAAGGGTTCTATTCCCTCAAGTCAAGGTTAACCACGACACTTACCTCGCTTTGTAAATTCCAATCAATTATTCAACCACAACTTTTCCTTTTAAATTTGACTCTGAAAGCTTCAAATCTATTCACAAACAATTCGATATATTCAATATTAATCATAGAAATTAATTCCATATGAATTTACAAATTTTTCGGATAAAAATCCGAAATTCATTAAAATTCATATCATATGAACTTGCTCGCGCGATCAAATCGCCAAAATAACACCTAGAACTACGAATCGGACACCAAATCAAAGGAAATTTCCAAGAAAACTTTAAAACTTATATTTTTATAACCGGACGTCCGACTCACGTCAAATCAACTATGATTTTTACCAAATTTGGCAAACAAGTCATAAATATTATAGTGGACCTATACCGGGCTCCGAAACCAAAATACAGACCCGAGGTCAATAAATCCAACATCAATAATTTCTTAAAAATCATTAGGCTTTCAAGCTTTAAATTTTTCATCAAAATTCCATATCTCGGGCTAGGGACCTTGCAATTCGATTCCGGGTATACGCCCAAGTCCCAAATCATGATATGGACCTACCAGAATTGTTAAAATACTGATCCGGGTCCGTTTGCTCAAAATATTGACTAAAGTCAACTCAGTTGAGTTTTTAAAGCTCTATTTGTTATTTTAATCCATTTTTCACATAAAAACTTTTTAGAAAATTTTTACGGACTGCGCACGCAAGTCGAGGAATGATAAATGGTGCCTTTTCGAGGTCTTAGAATACAAAATTACTTATTAAATTTAAATATGATATTTTTGAGTCATCACAAATTGCCTAGGGTCCTTAGCTGCTTCCTCTCTTCTTCGCGAACGCGTAATACCTCTAGCATTCGCGATGCACACCCTGTCCACCCTTCACGAATGCATCCTTCTCTTCGCGAGCGCGAAGAGAAAATATTGCCAGCGCGCGAAGAGAAAATATTGCCAGCGTCTCAGTTCCTCTTCGCGAGCGCGAGGCTCCACTAGTGAAAGCGATGAAGGAAACCAGATGGTGCATCAGAAAAATTCCAGCAGAGTTCCAAGTCCAAAATCCAACTCGTTAACCATCCGAAACTTACCCGAGGCCCCCGAGACCTCAACCAAATACACCAACAGGTCCTAAAACATCATACGAACTTAGTTGAAGCCTCGAATCACCTCAAACAACGCTAAAACCACGAATCATACCCCAATTGAAGCCTAATAAACTTTAAAATTTTAAGTTTCCACAAATGATGCTGGAACCTAACAAATCAAGTCCGATTGGCCTCAAATTTTGCACACAGGTCATAAATGACATAACGGGCCTATTAAAATTTTCAAAATCAAATTTCGACCCTAATATCAAAAAGTCAACCCCCCGGTCAAACTTTCCAAAAATTCGACTTTCGCCATTTCAAGCCCAATTCTACTACAGACCTCCAAATAATTTTTCAGACACGCTCCTAAGTCCAAAATCACCATACGGAGCTATTGAAATCATCAGAATTCGAATCCGATGTCGTTTACATATAATCGACATCCGATCGACTTTTCCAATTTAAGCTTTCCATTAAAAGACTAAGTGTCTCAATTCATTCCGAAATCTCTCTGGACCTGAACCAATTACCCTGGCAAGTCATACAACAACAATAAAGCATAAATTGAGCAGTAAATGGTGAAATGGAGCTGTAATACTCAAAATGACCATCCGGGTAATTACACCAACCCTCTCACCCTATACCCCCACCTCCCACCCCCACTCACTCCACCGCCCACACCCAAAACCCCACCCCTCCACCGTCATACTCATAGTATTTGTCTAAATAATATATTTTTAAATTTGTTTTTGCTACCTAACGAAACACTAAAAAATAAAAATAAAAATCACTTATTTTCTAAGAAAATATTTTTCAAAAAAACTTTTTCATATCAAAACATGCACACAAATCCAATATATTCTAGTACTATAGCAATAACTCTTTCATTACCCCTTCATGGTATATAATTAAAAGGAGAGAAAAAATATATCTTCTTAAGCCAAGTGGCAGCCTAGAAAAAAGTCACATGGCATAAGTAGTTAATAATTAGTTATTAATTAGTTATTGGTTATTATTTTTTAATTTAAATATCTATAAAATAATAAAATAAATATTTTATAGTAATAAAATACGAAAATTTTAAAAACCTATCCATTCAAATAGGAGAGTAGTTTCTAGTTGGAGCTTTTAAATTATATTAAAATAAAAAAAATAAAAAACTGTTTCTTTGTTTTTTAAATAATTTTTATTTTTATTTTTAGAAATAAAAAGTTTATTTATTCAGAAAATATTATTGAGAATAATAGAATAAAATATAAAATGAAAAAATATTTATCTTCTATATATTATAAAAAGAAAGTAGCATACAATTACATTTTTTATTATTTTTGAATGAAAGAAAAAATTTGAATCTAATCATCATTAATTGAGAATAATAATAATAATAATAATAATAATAATAATAATAATAATAATAATAATAATAATAATAATAATAATAATAATAATAATAATAATACTAAAACTTTTGAATCTGATCTAAAATTTATCCCACCGCATATTGTGAAAATAATAAATTTTATATAATTTTATTATTAAATTTTAAATATACTTAACTATTATTTTTACAAAAATAGCAATTTGTATATATTAAAAATTCTTTAATTTGAAACCCTTTTTATTCTAAATTTGAAAGTTACCCACACATAATATAACTTCATATATTATATTAAAAGAGTGATAGTGAAGCATAAGGTCAAGTCAAGTGTCACATAGAGAAAATGCTACTTCGCACTTTAAAGACAAAAATTAAGTATATTTTATGACAAAATTTAATCTATAGAACAAAAATGTTATTCAATGTATATATAAGTCTCTTTTATTTAATAGATATTTTATTCATTAAAATTCAGATAATATTATTGAAAACAATAGAATAATATTTTAAAAAAGTATTTCAAGAGTAATAAAATATATATCTGCTATTATACTACAAAACCAAAAGTAGTAGACAAAACTATTAAACAAAGTAATATGCTAATAAATATTTTTATTAATAATGTAATAATACTGAATATCGGATAATATAATAAAGAAAAATATACAACAGAAAAGTTATTCAATGACTATATAAGTCCCCTAATTTAATCGAGATTTTATTTATTACAATTTAGACAATAATTTTTAGAATAATAGATTAAATTTGAAATAAAAATTATTTCAAGAGTAAAAATAAATATCTTTTATTATATTACAAAAAAATTAGTAAATAAAAATATTAAACAAAATATAATGCTAATAAAAATTTCTATTAATAATATAATAATACTAAATATAGGATAATGTGATAAAGTAAAGTACAAAACAAAAAAGTTGTTCAATAACTATATAAATCCCTTAATTTAATAGAGATTTTATTCATTAAAATTTAGACAATATTTTTTAGAGTAATAGATTAAAATTTGAAATAAAAAATTATTTAAGAGTAATAAAATATATATCTTCTATTATATTACAAAAATAAAGTTGCAAACAAAAATATTAAACAAAGTAATATGCTAATAAACATTTCTATTAACAATGTAATAATACTAAATATTAGATAATATAATAAAGAAAAATACATAACAAAAAATTTATTCGATGCATATATAAGTCTCTTTAATTTAATAGAGATTTTATTCATTAAAATTCAGAAACTATTATTGAGAACAACATAATTAAATTTAAAATATAAAAATATTACAAGAATAATAAAATATATATCTTCTATTATATTACACACAAAAAAAAGCGAGCAGACAAAAATATTAAACAAAGTAATATGCTAATAAACAGTTCTATTAACAATGTAATAATGCTAAATATTGGATAATATAATAAAGAAAAATACAATACAAAAAAGTTATCAATTACTATATAAGTCCTTTTACTTTAATAGAAATTTTATTATTAGGTATATCGTATTGACAAATGAGATGATAATAGAATTTTATTAAAATAATATGATCTATTATGTTCAAACAAGCCTAATCATAATTTAATATAATTAATATTTAGTAATATGATGCGCGGGTAAGACTACCAGTATATATATATATATATAGGAAGGAAGTCTAGCCTAGGATTATGACAAGTGGCAGCGTATGAGAAAGACATATATTATTATTATTATTATTATTATTATTATTATTATTATTATTATTATTATTAACATATGCATTATTTATTAATAATAATTAGTTGCTCTTTTTAAATTTGAATTTAAACATAGAAGAAAAGTCCAATTAACAAATAAATTAACTACCTAAAATTAACTACTCAAACATGGGTGATGATTGGTTTCGATTAGTTAATTTCTTTGTTTCATTTTTAAAAATCATTTTCTTTTTTCTTTTTTGAAATAAAAATTGTATTTATTATTAAAATTCAGACAATATTATTGAGAACAATATAATAAAATTTAAAATAAAAATATATTTCAAGAGTAATAAAATATATAACTTCTATTATATTACAAAAAAAAAGTAGCAAACAAAAATATTAAATAAGTAATATGCTAATAATTTCTATTAACAATGTAAGGGTTGGTTTAGGTTAGTTAATTTCTTTGTTTTATTTTTTAAATCATTTTCGTTCTGATTTTTTGAAATATAAAGTATATTTATTCATTAAAATTCATACAATATTATTGAGAACAACATGATAAAATTTAAAATTAAAAAATCTTTCAAGAGTAATAAAATATATATCTTCTATTATATCACAAAAAGAAAGTAGCACACAAAAATATTAAACAAGTAATATGCTAATAATCTTTATTAACAATGTAATTATACTAAATATTGGATAATATAATAAAAAAAATACATAACAAAAAAGTTATTCGATAACTATATATGTCCGTTTAATTTAATAGCTTAAAAGAAAGTGAGCAAAGAAAAATAATATACAAAATAATATGCTAATAAACAATTCTATTAACAATGTAAAAATACCAAACATTGGATAAATATAATAAACAAAAATACAGAACAAAAAGTTATTCAATGACTATATAAGTCCTTTAATTTAATAGAGATTTTATTGTTGGATATATCATATTGACAAATAAGATGACAATTAAAATTTATTAAAGCAATACGATCTAATATGTTCAAATAAGCCCGATGATAATTTAATTTAATTAATATTTTTTAATAATGACCACGCATCACGCGCGTACGACTACTAGTTATTATTAAAAGGAAGGAAGTCTAGCGTAGGATTATGACAAGTGGCAGCATAGAGAAAGACATATAGTAGTTTTAGGACAAAATTAGTTAGGTTAGTTAATAATTAGTTACTCCTTTTGAATTTGAATTAAAAATAATTAAATATCTACATATTTAAAAAAAAAAAACTATTACAAAGAGGATGAAAGATATAAAATAAATAATTTCAGTGTAGAGATATATAAAAGTATAAGACTAATTTATTTTTTGAGATTAGAAAGTTTTGGAATAATAATCATATCGTCATGCTATATGGATAAGATCACGTAATTAAAAATATTACAATAGATAAAATATAAAATAAAATAAATAAAATATATATTATTAAAAGGAAGAAAGTCTAGCCTAGGATTATGACAAGTGGCGGCGTAGGAGAAAGACATATACTAGTTTTAGGACAAATTTAGTTAGGTTGGTTAATAATTAGTTACTCCTTTTGAATTTGAATTAAAAATAATTAAATATCTATATATTTTTAAAAAAACTACTACAAAGAGGATGAAAAATATAAAATAAATAATTTCAGTGTAGAGATATATAAAAGTATAAGACTAATTTATTTTTTGAGATGATAAAGTTTTGGAATAATAATCATATCGTCATGCTATATGGATAAGATCACGTACTTAAAAATATTACAATAGATAAAATATAAAATAAATAATTTCAGTGTAGAGATATATAAAAGTATAAGACTAATTTATTTTTTGAGATGATAAAGTTTTGGAATAATAATCATATCGTCATGCTATATGGATAAGATCACGTACTTAAAAATATTACAATAGATAAAATATAAAATAAATAATTTCAGTGTAGAGATATATAAAAGTATAAGACTAATTTATTTTTTGAGATGATAAAGTTTTGGAATAATAATCATATCGTCATGCTATATGGATAAGATCACGTACTTAAAAATATTACAATAGATAAAATATAAAATAAATAATTTCAGTGTAGAGATATATAAAAGTATAAGACTAATTTATTTTTTGAGATGATAAAGTTTTGGAATAATAATCATATCGTCATGCTATATGGATAAGATCACGTACTTAAAAATATTACAATAGATAAAATATAAAATAAATAATTTCAGTGTAGAGATATATAAAAGTATAAGACTAATTTATTTTTTGAGATGATAAAGTTTTGGAATAATAATCATATCGTCATGCTATATGGATAAGATCACGTACTTAAAAATATTACAATAGATAAAATTAAAGACAAAATCTTAAATAATAATTCCAAAAAATTAAAAAATTCTAAAAATATAATTTAAATTCTTATGTAGTAAGTCTAATAGAAAAGTAAACTTTCATATTAAATATAAATGGGAAGGATAATTTAATTTAATTGCTTATTGAAAATAATATAAAAATAATAATAATTATAATTATTAATAGATTTATGACATATAACAAAGAAATTTCCTGTTTAATCTTTGAATTAATTCAACATCATCCATTAATAAAAATAATACAATAATATATGTATTATAGATAAACACTAAATTAAAAAAAATTAAAATATTATAGAATAAGAACTAATGTATAAAGAGGAAAATAGGTATAATATAATTCTATCCACACTTTAAATTTATTTGATAAAATTAAGTAAATAAATAATACTCAAAATATTATTGATAATACTTTGAGAGACCTTCCCTTATGGTTTAGGATATTACGCAAACCTTCTTTTTTAAAAAAAATCTTTTTGTGTAACAATTCTTTTAAACTATTTATCATTAATATAAAAATACATAATATGACCACTTTGCCCTTTCTAATACATTATGTGGTTTACTTAATTTCATAAATTTTTTAAAAAGAAAATTAATCATAATAATACTTAGAATGAGCCCTTCTGAACAAAAGCTTGACGGTTTACCCTCCCAGTGTGCTGTGACAGAGCTGAAATTTTCATAGATTGAATTTACAACTTGTTTGGATGGATGTTACTCATTGTATTGTATCGTATTGTTACTTTGAATACAATGTTTGTTTTGATTATTACTTAAATTTTATTGTATCGTATCGTATTCATCATTACGTAACGACAAAAAGTATCACTTTATAGAACGACGGATTTTGTGTGGTTGCATCCTTACCTTGCTTTTTCTCTCATCTTGCCCTTCCTTATTATTAAATAATCATATTTTATCATTTATCCTCTTTTATATAATAATTCTATTCCATATTCTATTTTTTCCTTAGTAATATTGCAAGTATATTCTTCATATGTTGGTGCACGATATCATGAAACGATGACAAACGATACAATGAGGGGCGTACGCAAGAATTTTTGTAAGTGGTGTCGAAATTTATAGAAGAACGGGAATTATAACTTTAATTATCACACTTCTAGACAAGAAAACTTTAATGTATCGGTTTTGTTGAGTCTTAAGTTAGAAAAGGTCATGAATTAACTTCTACTTCATCACCATTTTTAACTACGTAGATTTTCTCAAATATTTGCAAAAATATGTGGTAGTTGAGGTTTAAATCTCTGGCCTCTTAGAGCAAAATCAAAGCATAACCAACGCGCTAAGAACTAATTTATGTCAAATGGTGTCTTTTTTTCTACTTCTTCGCTTCCTCACAGTATTAACACATATATTTAGTAAAAAAATTCGACGAAGCTCACGTGACATCGCTTCGATACATGTGCATCCTCCCCTGGATACAATCTATCCAAATATTGTATTCATACAATCTATATTATATATATAAGAGGGCAATAAGAAAGTGAGGTGATACTTCTCTTAAGCCAAGAAACATATTTATCTTTTTTCTCCTTTTTTTTGAGTTTTTCATCATTTTTTTCCATTTATCTTATATTAAAAATCCTATTTTCATAACTCACGCCTCTTTATTTTCTTAACCTATACTTTTAATAATCATAATAACTCTCATGCCTTTCATATTCATAACCCTCAAATGTTTAGTGTAACAATTTATTGTAGTATTCCTTCATATGTACCTATATAAGGATTTCTATACAAGGACAAATATCATGATTTGAACAAAGATATTGAGGTTCATCCGTGCTTCTTCTTTTGAATTCTTTATTCTATTACAATGTAAGAGGAATTAGTGAATTTATTTTTTTGGTTATGCTTTCCTTAATGGTTCTACTTTCATGTGCTTGGGTTGTGCAGTTGTAGAAGCCTCTGAGTTGACTTTATGAAGGGAGTTGAAGTTGACGGTGGTGATGCAGTTCTATCGCCACTAGCAAAGGTGGAAAAATGAAGTTTCTCGGACATTTCGCTACTAATGCAGGTCTGCTCCTTATACATTCCGCAGGTGGCTTGGAACACTTGCAGCTGTATTAATTTTTTATTTATATATATATATATATATATATATATATATTGCGTCTTTACTTATAATTTTTCCGTTACATCATAATGCTAATAATGTGATTTTTCCGTTACTAAAATTCTTTGAATGAATCAAACTTACTTTGTCACATCACTCATGCCTATAAAAGTTTTCACCTTAACATTGTTGATTATCTGTAAGCCGGCCATTTTGAGAGTAATAGCCCTGATTCCCCTATTAACTGCTTTACCCATATCTATTTTTGCTATTGTGACTTGCCGGGATGATTGGTTTTGAGTTTTCGGATTGTTTTGTGACACTTAGTCCCTAAATGAGAGCTTAAGCCTTAGAATTTGGACCGTAGTCGGAACTGTGTGAAGACGACTCTGGAATAGAATTTCATCAGTTCCGTTAGCTCCGTTAGGTGATTTTGGATCTAGGGGCGGTCCGGAGTGTATTTTGGAGGTCCTTAGCTCATTTAGGCTTGAAATGGCAAAGGTCGAATTTTTGGAGTTTTAGGCCAGTAGTGAAATTTTGATATCGGGGTCGGAATCCGATTTCGAAAGTTGGAATAGGTCCATAATATAGAATATGACTTGCGTGCAAAATTTGGGGTCAATCGGACGTGTTTTGATAGGTTTCGGCATCGGTTGTAGAATTTTGAAGTTTTAAGTTCTTTAAGTTTGAATTGGAAGGTGATTCCTGATTTTAGCATTTTGTTTTATGTGATTTGAGGGTTCGATTAAGTTCGTATGGTGTTTTAGGACTTGTTGGTATGTTTGGTTGAGTTCCTGGGGGCCTCGGGTGAGTTTCGGATGCTTAACGGATCACTTTTGGACTTTGGAAGATAGCAGATTTCTGGTGTTCTGTTGCAGGCATTTTCTTCATCGTGTTCGCGAGAGAGTCCTCGCGTTCGCGTAAGGTATCTGGGAAGGGAAACTGAATTACTCTTCGCGTCCGCGATGTCGCTCTCGCGTTCGCGAAGGTGTGGAACATCGAAGCTACGCGTTCGCGACATGGTCCTCGCGTTCGCGAAGAAGAACTGGAGGCAGGCGAGATTTCGTGCTTCGCATTCGCGATGGTGATCCCTCGTTCGCGAAGGGTCAAGCTGAGTGGTCTTCGCATTCGCGACTTGTGCATCGCGTTCGCGATGGAGGAATTTTGGGCCGAAGTAAATTGTACTTCGCGAACGCGAGGGTATGGCCGCATTCGCGAAGAAGGACGCGCCTCGGCAGTATTAAAGTTCCAAAAACAGAGGTTATGCCATTTTTATCAAAACAACTTAAGTTGGGAGCTCGGATTTTGGACGAGGGATTAAGGGATTTTTAGAAATATCGATTGGGTAACGATTCTTAACTCCCTTATGGTTATATTCCACTAATCTATGCTTGAATTCATCATTTAATTTCGGATTTTGGGTGAAAACAATTGAGAAAAGTTCTTAGTCCGAATTTTGGGGTTTTGATCGAGATTTTGGTATCGGATTTGAGCAAATTTGGTACGAGTAAACTCATGAGTGAATGGGTGTTCGTATTTTGTGACTTTTACCCGATTCCGAGACGTGGGCCCCACGGGCAATTTTTGAGTTAATTTTGGAATTTTTGTTAAATATTGATTTCATTAATTAGATGAGTCTATTATGGTTGTATTTATGATATGTAATTGCTTTTGGCTAGAAGAAGGACGCTCCTGGGCAGTACTAAAGTTCCAAAAACGGAGGTTATGCCATTTTTATCAAAAACAACTTAAGTTGGGAGCTCGGATTTTGGACGAGGGATTAAGGGATTTTCAGAGATATCGATTGGGTAACGATTCTTAACTCCCTTATGGTTATATTTCACTAATCTATGCTTGAATTCATCGTTTAATTTCGAATTTTGGGTGAAACAAATTGAGAAAAGTTCTTAGGCCGAATTTTGGGGTTTTGATCGAGATTTTGGTATCGGATTTGAGCAATTTTGGTACGAGTAAACTCGTGAGTGAATGAGTGTTCGTATTTTGTGACTTTTACCTGATTCCGAGAAGTGGGCCCCACTTGCAATTTTTGAGTTAATTTCGGAATTTTTGTTAAATATTAATTTTATTAATTATATGAGTCTATTATGGTTGTATTTATGATATGTAATTGCTTTTGGCTAGATTTGGGTCATTCAGAGCCGGATATTCATGGGAAAGGCATTGTGACCGATTGATTGAGCTTGGTTCGAGGTAAGTGGCTTGCCTAACCTTGTGTAGAGGACTTTCCCCTTAGGATATTTCGATATTATTTGGTGTGTGGGCACTGTGTACGTGAGGTGATGAGTACGTACACGGGCTATTATTGCAAAAATCTCATTTATCCTTTTTAAATCATAAATGGTTTCTCTTATTGAATTGCACTAATAATGTTTAATTGTTTAGTTTAGACTAGAAAAGCATGCTTACGTGTTTTAACTGCCTAATTGACATTCTGTGCGCCATGCTTAGTTAAATCCCAATTTTCTTTATATGTGATTAGTGTAAATCGTATAATTCGAGGCCATACCTATCATTGTATCTTGCATTGCATATTTAAATTCGAGGGCTCCTTTAACTATTAAATTTTTGAGAATTCCTTTAACTGTATTATCGTAAATTTTACTTATATCTTTTACTGTTTAATTTATTATATTTACTCTGGTAGGGCCTTGACCTGACCTCGTCACTACTCGACTGAGGATAGGCTTAGCACTTAATGGGTACCATTGTGGTGTACTCATGCTACTCTCTGCACATGTGTTTTGTGTGCAGATCTAGGTGCACCTTATCAGCCGCACTATCAGTGTGCCGGAACAGCTTTGGAGACTTCAATGTATATTTGTCGCGTCCGCAGACCTCGGAGTCCCCTTTCTACTCTTTCTCATGTCCATTATTTTCTGTATCTTCCTTGTTAGATTCTGATGTATAGAGACACTAGACTTTTCCTTTTGTAGTTTGTGATTCACGATATTCTGGATTTTGGGGATTGTTGTGTATTTTTGAATAGTTGGTTAAATTTATATTTTTATTTCTTTATTCCACAAAGTGTTAGGCTTACCTAGTTGTAGAGACTAGGTGTCGTCACGACATCACACGGAGGGAAAATTGGGTCGTGATAAGTTGGTATCAGAGCTCTACGTCCGTAGGTGTCGTGAGTCACAAACCGATTTATTAGAGTCTCGCGGATCGGTACAGAGACGTCTGTACTTATCTTCGGGAGGCTATGGAACTGTTAGGAAAATTTCACTATTTTGATTCCTTGTCGTGCTAAAATTGTTGACTTCAAAGATTGTAAACTTCTGTATTCTATTCTCTCACAGATGGTGAAGACACATACAAGCGGATCTGATGACCAGGCACTCGCACCCCCTGTTAGAGCCGCGAGAGGCCGAGGCCGGGGTAGAAGCCGAGAACGTCCACGTGGTGCAGCCAGAGCACCCCCACGAGCCGCTACAGAAGAGCCCCCAGTAGCTCAAGCTGGAGGACAAACACCTGAGATACCTGTTGCTGCACCAACCCTCCAGGAGACTCTAGCCCAGTTTCTGAGCATGTTCAGCACCTTAGCTCAGGCTGGATTGATTCCACTTGCTCCTGCCACATCTCAGGCCGGGGAAGGAGCACAGACTCCCGTCGCCGGTACTCCAGAGCAGTGGGTTCAGGTCGACCAGGTTCCGGAGGTTTTGCCAATGCAGCCGGTAGCTCCAGCTCAGCTCGAGTTTAGGGCAACAGCTTTTGAGGCAGAGCAGCTCAGACTTGAGAGGTACAAGAAATACCACCCACCTACTTTCAGCGGACTAGCTTCAGATGATGCTCTGGGTTTTCTGGAGGAGTGTCATCATATTCTCCGTACTATGAGTATTGTGGAGACGAGTGGGGTTTTTTTCACCGCTTTCCAACTGAGGGGAGCGTCATATCACTAATGGCATGCCTATGAGTTGAGTAGTCCATACGAGGCAACCTCACTCACTTGGACTCAGTTTTCAGAGATGTTCTTGAGTGAGTATGTTCCCTAGAGCCTCAGGGATGCTTGGCGCGCAGAGTTTGAGCAGCTGCATCAGGGTGCTATGACTGTGTCGGAGTATGCAGTCCGTTTCAGTGAGTTAGCTCGCCATGCACCGGCTCTGGTNGTAAACTTCTGTATTCTATTCTCTCACAGATGGTGAAGACACATACAAGCGGATCTGATGACCAGGCACTCGCACCCCCTGTTAGAGCCGCGAGAGGCCGAGGCCGGGGTAGAAGCCGAGAACGTCCACGTGGTGCAGCCAGAGCACC
>AWOL01S0085757.1:0-21679 GCA_000715115.1 Nicotiana otophora
CTACCTTTTCAAGTAGGCGATAGGGTCGCCGTGTCCATCATATTTCTCAAATTTTGGGGTCTTAAACCCTGGTGGCAAATGTATACAAGGGAACATGCATAGACCACTGAATGAAACACTTTTGTGTCCACCTAGTCTCTGTATGTTCTATTTAAGACTTTTCATTTTCCTCGCCATCTCATCTGGCTCAACCGTCTTGGGAGGCTTTTTATTTTCTACCGATGACTCGTACTAAAGAGTCTGATTATATGGAGCCGAGACCCTGAAAGCCATATTTGGAGAGTAGTATTGGCCATCATAAGCATGCGATGGTGGCTCATTATTTGGCCTCGTCACCTGAGGTAGTGGCAGGATTGTATATACCGATGCGCCAGGCACGGCGAGATGAGTGTTCCTGATCGGTGCGACTGGAGGTCGCACATTAGAGGTACCAGGGGAAGCATAGAGGTTATAGTTAGGCACATACCCTGGTGGTAGAATGTGATCGCTCGTTGAATGGAGCGGTGGTTGAGTAGCCAGGGATACGGTGGAAGTTCCCTCTGGGGGACCCCCGGGGTGGAGGCTGACCAGAAACCCAAGCTTGATATACATCAAACAATTGTTGTCTCAATTTTCTTATTTCCTCCAACTTTGGCTCAACTGACTGACCCTGGGGGTCGTCACTGACCAACTCGATCTCATCATCGTTAGCCATTACTACCGTTCCCTTAGATTTGGTGAAGTAATGATGTGTTGCAGTTTTACCACAAACCAACCACATTAAGCTTACTATATAAGAGAGAGCAAATGTGTTAGGGTTAAACATTTTATAGATATGAATCACACAATATGACATGCTCCTATCATTATCACTATTTCTAACATGCTTTTGGAGGCTTCATGTTTCATTCCGGCTTATCAGGTTGCTTCTTATTGACGCTCTTATTTTTTTCTCTCTCTTTTTTTCTTTTCACCCACGCCTCATTTTGATCCCTTATCTTAGAATCGTTGAAACATATTTTGATTGAATATTTTGGGGGTCGCCTACGTATCATGTCGCCGCATGAATCAGATCATTACGTAGTTCAAGGAGATCGAGAATAGACTAACCCATTTTTTTCCTTTTATAAAGACTTTTAAATATATATTATTTTTTTTGAGTTTTTTTATTCTTTTTTATGGATTTTTTGGATTATTGTTTAAAGAAGAAATTCTAAAGAAGGAAGAAAATATTTGGGATTTTGATTTAATTTTTTTCGAATGAAAGACTTCGGAAAAGAAGAAAAATATTTTTGGATTTAGTTTTTTTTATTATTTTCTAAAAAAAGAATTCTAAAGAGGGAATTAAGGAAAATGAAAATATTTTTGATTTTTTTGTTTTGAAAATTAGGGGCCGGAACCGATGAGGTTTGCCTACGTATCTCACATCCAGTGAGAATCAGACTCGCGTATTTCGGTCCAAGACTTGACCATTTTTTCTGACACCTCATGCCAGATTAGTCTTTTTATTTATTTAGTAAGAACGAATTATTTGTACAAAACTAGGGGAATGTTTTTTTTTCAATTCCGCTCAACTAATTTTCTAAAGCCGGTCAACAAATGCAAGCAAGCCTTTCAAATGATGCAGCAAGTAGCACATAAGTGAACATGATGGTCTCACCAATAAGGGTTGTAGTGGAGTGGTAAGTACTCCTTCATCCTTAACCAGAGGTCTCGGGTTCGAGTCCCTGGGTATTTTATTGCCTTTGTTAGGGAGCGTTTTACCCCAATATGGGACATCACGGTGCGAATCCGGATTTAGTCGAGCCCCAATATGGGTACCGGACACTGGGTGAGAAACTAAAAGAAGAACATGATGGTCTAAAAAAGGATACTTATCTTATACGGACCCGGCCCCTGTGCCGAGTTTCGCTAAGTCAAATGCACATGATGCTACAAACGATCCTACTAGGGATAACCAGGCATGTGGCATGTTCTTCTAGGTTTTAAAAATCCTAGGGGATGAGATGTATCTAGACTGGCCATAAAACGAGCGGACAACTCGAGTTGGGAAGGGGTAGCGTACAGGGAGTAATACTTCTCCGGCTAAACTACTAGACCCTCCCCGGTCTTAAACATGGGTGACTAATAATCCTTCAATGGGAACCCAGGCCCACCGGCTTTATCTCAAAAAAGAATGAGGCACGTATCCGCGATTCCCGAGGTTGTATTCAGAAAACTTAGAGGGGGTGCGCAAGAAGGCAATTTATAATATATTTCAACAATATCAAAGCGGTAAAGAGTAGGCAAGTAGCACATTAGGCCCAAATAGATCTCAGTTATATACAAAAATTAATAAATCCAAATAAAGTCAATGTACAAGCTCGAATTCTTGAATGATTCTCCAGTAGAGTCGCCAGAGCTGTCACACCTCCTTTTTACCCCCCTCCCCCCCTCCTCCCCAAAAAAAGACATGTGTTATGGATTGTATGGGTTAAAGAGTTTTTTCAATTACAGTGACATTTTTGAAGTATGGATTATTTTATAATTCAGAGTCGCCACTTGGAATTTAATTTTTAGGTGTTTCAAGTCACATTTTATTTGAATCCCTATTCAAAGAAAGATTTGACTCTTTTATTATTGGTAAATAAAATTCGGGTAAGGAATTCTGTTGACCGGGGAGAAGGTGTAAGGCATTCCCCGAGTCCCTTGAATCTAGCACAATCACTTTATTGACTACAACTTGACTTGAATTAATTTTAGATAAACTGTGATTTATTGGTTTCCATATTTTATCTATCCGCTTTTAATTATTAAAATATGAAATTATCTTTTAAACGAATCACGTGTGTGAATTCATTTTTTTATTGTGCCAAAATCATGTCACGCGCATGTGTACACAATTAATAGCATTTTATTATATTAAGATTGTTTTGGCCAAAGTTGTGCGAATACATACTTCGATTTTAATTTTGAAAATCACAGTTATGCCACGCGGACGTATACATAATCGCGATAAATTAATTAAAAGTACGCCTAAAGCACTGTATTGGTGTTCATTATTCTTCCTAAACTTTGAGATTATTGTAAGGTCATGAATTATGAAATTACTTGTGGAAGAAGTGTATGATTTTAGATATTTGAATAAATAAACCATTATATACCAATACCCTACAGCCCAACAATTGAAGCCCAAACTTATTAGGGTCCAAATCTTTCCAACTTTAAAGCAAGTTTGAATATCATATTTTCAGAAATATGATTAAGCATATAGCATTTAAAGACTAATTTATATTATTATTTATAAAGTTTAAAGGCAAATAATTAAAATCACATGAAATAAGATAAAAAGAACAGAAGAAAGAATAAACCTTTAAAATTAAATGAGTTTCCGAGAACAGGTACAATAACTGAGACGAACGTCTAACTAGCATAAGCGAAGAAGAACATCAAAGCTAGTGAACGGAGCTCCAACGGAATTCTCGACCTCGACTATTGAATCCACTGTTTGGCGTGTAAAAAGGGATATTTTGAAATATTTTTGTTGGGTTTTGGGTGATGAATTGCTCGATTTTTCGAAAGAAAGACAAATAAAGAATGACACGAGTATAAATTCTCTTAGCATAGAAGAAGAAAAATAATTTCTCTCAATTTCTTCCCTCTTTTTTTCTCTTTCTCCTTTTTTCTCCTCACATTTCTTTTCTATTTATAGAAAGAATTTCGGAATTTTTTCAATTTTTTTTTTATATTATATTTTAATTAAAAAAAATCCATTTCCCATTTTTCTTCTTTTTGTAAAAAACATAAATTCCTCATTATCCTTTACCTTTATTTTTAATTTCTCACTTTTTACTTTTATTATATTTAAATTTCCACCTTTTTTACTTTTCTTTTTTTCTTTTTCACTTATTTTACTTTTCTTTTTTTTAATTTTCACTTTCTTTTACTTTTTTAAAAAAAAATCAGCTACCTTTACTTTTATTTTTTAATTCCAACTTTCCTTTATTTTTTATTTTTNGTAGAAGAAGAAAAATAATTTCTCTCAATTTCTTCCCTCTTTTTTTCTCTTTCTCTCCTTTTTTCTCCTCACATTTCTTTTCTATTTATAGAAAGAATTTCGGAATTTTTTCAGATTTTTTTTATTTATTATATTTTAATTAAATAAATTCCATTTCCCATTTTTCTTCTTTTTGTAAAAAACATAAATTCCTCATTATCCTTTACCTTTATTTTTTAATTTCTCACTTTTTACTTTTATTATATTTAAATTTCCACCTTTTTTACTTTTCTTTTTTTCTTTTTCACTTATTTTACTTTTCTTTTTTTTAATTTTCACTTTCTTTTACTTTTTAAAAAAAAAATCAGCTACCTTTACTTTTATTTTTTAATTCCAACTTTCCTTTATTTTTTATTTTTTAAAATTTCCATATTTTTTACTTTTATTTTTTAATTCCAACTTTCCTTTATTTTTTATTTTTTAAAATTTCCATATTTTTTACTTTTATTTTTTAATTCCAACTTTCCTTTATTTTTTATTTTTTAAAATTTCCATATTTTTTACTTTTATTTTTTAATTCCAACTTTCCTTTATTTTTTATTTTTTAAAATTTCCATATTTTTTACTTTTATTTTTTAATTCCAACTTTCCTTTATTTTTTATTTTTTAAAATTTCCATATTTTTTACTTTTATTTTTTAATTCCAACTTTCCTTTATTTTTTATTTTTTAAAATTTCCATATTTTTTACTTTTATTTTTTAATTCCAACTTTCCTTTATTTTTTATTTTTTAAAATTTCCATATTTTTTACTTTTATTTTTTAATTCCAACTTTCCTTTATTTTTTATTTTTTAAAATTTCCATATTTTTTACTTTTATTTTTTAATTCCAACTTTCCTTTATTTTTTATTTTTTAAAATTTCCATATTTTTTACTTTTATTTTTTAATTCCAACTTTCCTTTATTTTTTATTTTTTAAAATTTCCATATTTTTTACTTTTATTTTTTAATTCCAACTTTCCTTTATTTTTTATTTTTTAAAATTTCCATATTTTTTACTTTTATTTTTTAATTCCAACTTTCCTTTATTTTTTATTTTTTAAAATTTCCATATTTTTTACTTTTATTTTTTAATTCCAACTTTCCTTTATTTTTTATTTTTTAAAATTTCCATATTTTTTACTTTTATTTTTTAATTCCAACTTTCCTTTATTTTTTATTTTTTAAAATTTCCATATTTTTTACTTTTATTTTTTAATTTTCCACTTTCTTTTATTTTTTAAAAAAAAAATAAATTTCACCTACTTTTACTTTTACTTTTTGATTCCATACTTTAATTTTCCTATTATCTTATTCCCATCAGAAAATTTTATCGGTTTTTTAATTTATTTTATTTTAAAATAAAGATAAAAAATAAAAATAATACTAATAGTAATAATTGACCTTTTAAATTATTTTTAATTTTTGCCTTATATAAAAAAAATATAATAAAACTAAAAAAATATATTTAATTTCTAAAAATATTTACATAGTAGAAGGTGATAAGAATTTAAATATAGTTAAAAATTAGGTGCTCACATTGACTAATTTCTAAATAACAATTCTTTAGAATGACTGTTTGGTAACATTTATATCTAAAAAGTGAAATTCTTATTGGTAATCAAACACAATTTTATGTCACTTTGACCGCCTTAAAAGACACATTTCTCTTCACACCTCCTTCTCTATGGTGTATATCGGACGGTAAAAATGTCAATGAAAAGAGTATTTAATTGAATAGTTTATTCACCATTCTTCAGTTTATGTGACATACTTTTTTTACGTCTTTAAAAAATGAACGACACACTTTTAAATTTAATAATTAACTTTTTTACTTTCTATTTTATTTTTACTGTGAAACTTTTATAACCACACAAATGTTATGACATGTTAAAAACAACAAGTTTCAAATGTTTCATAGCTACATAAATACTAGAGCATAATTAAGACCATAAATTCTAAATATCTTCATTTCTTTCTTAAAATTTCGTGTCATTTTAAATTATATATAACCATATAAGCTGCAACTGATAAACTATACTTATATCAAATGAGTCATAAATTTAAGAATTTCCTTTTCATAACTAAAATTTTGATCCTATTTCAAGAAACTGCTCACGAGAAAAAATTATGTCGACAAGTTTATAAGGTATCAAAAAGTGGGATACATTTCAAAAACAAATATCGTTGCACCCACCCAGTAAGCGCCCAAGTAATTAGTTTAACTTTGAACGGCCAATATTTAATAATTAGACAAATTATTTAAGGCAAAATATATAATGATTTATGAAACTAATTTATGGAATATAGTGTAACATTTAATTTTTTGAACTATGTTTTAGAATTCTCTTAATTTTCTATTTCCTTCATCATGAAGTTTTATGTATGAGTTCTAGTGTGACTTATTGAAAATTTAATTATTTTAAATTTTATTTAAATTTCACATAAAATAACATGCATATTATATAACTACGATATGCATATTGACAGTGGGTTGCTCTGATGGTAAGCACCCTCCACTTCCAACCAAGAGGTTGTGAGTTCGAGTCACCCCAAGAGCAAAGGTGGGTAGTTCTTGGAGGGAAGGATGCCGAGTTTCTATTGGAAACAGCCTCTCTACCCCAGGGTAGGGGTAAGGTCTGCGTACACACTACCCTCCCCAGACCCCACTAATGGAATTATACTGAGTTGTTGTTGTTGTTGTTATTATATAACTAGTCTTATGGTATGCGCTTTGCGCATGTACCTACGACTTTTTAAAAAATCGTAAGCACTACTCCTATATAATATGTTTGTATTATGAAATAAAAATTATTTTATACTCCTTATATAAATTTCAGTTAAAAGGCTTATCTATAAAACCTTCCATGTTAATTTTTCTAATTTGTTTTTCATTTTTTTCACCGCCAATACTATTCTTATGAAAACCAATATAGGCATCCTAAGAGTTTTGTCAACTTGAAAAATAATTTTAGTTATATGATAAATTTGATAAATAATTGAATTGAATTTTTAGACTTAATTATTTGGTTTTAACATTAACTAATATATTTTCTGTTGATTCCAAGTTTTACATATTTACTTATAACTTAAAAGAGATTATAATTATGTTACATCGTTCAAATAATAAAATAATTATATAAGGCAATTAAAATTTAATTTATTTAAAGTACTTAATAAAAATTTCTACATAGTTCAAAATAAAAAAAAATCTTAGCTAATTTTCAGATCCTTAATATTAAAATAATTAATATGAAATATATTTTAATTATGTTAAATAATTAATATGGAAGGATTAAGAAGCTATTGGCTAAGATAGAATACCTAAGTATTGGTCAGCAATTCCCATATAATTACTACGTTTGACCCAAAAAAATATAATGATAGGATACTTTATTATAACATCCATAAGATTTTGTTAATTGCATCCTTCCTTTGTTACCTAACATTCTTGTCACAACCAAAAATCTCACCCGTCGTGATGATGCCTATCTCAATACTAGGCAAGCCGACAATCTCAATAAACCACCATATCTTTTAAGTTTGAAAATATAATATCTAACTTTAGCGGAAAACACTCCCAAACCCCGGTGTCAATGAGTACATGAGCATCTAATATGAATAAAAGTATGGAAAATACGGTCCATAATAGTCTGAGACCAAATGCAGTAATTAAGGAGATAGGGAAGGAGAGGCAAGGTCTGTGAAATACGGCAGCTACCTCTCAATCTCCGGAATATCAACTGTGTGAAAGAAATCAATACCCGCTATGGACGGGAACACCTGAATCTGCACACGAAGTGCAAGGTGTAGTATGAGTACAACCAACTCAGTAAGTAACAATAATAAATAAAGAACTGAAGATAGTGACGAGCTACACAGTTATAGTTCGCTTTCAGTAATTCCAGCAAAGAATATACATGCTTTCAAATCCAGCAGTTTAAGTCAAATCGATTTTATACAGTTTAAGTTCATGTAATCCGTATATAAAATTTTTCACAGAATTTCACAACAATGACAAATAGCAACAACAAATGAAAAATAAGTACAGCCTCTCAGGGCAACAGTCACTCAACTCGACACAACAACTCAAACACTCGGCTCTCAGCCCTAAGCACTCACACTCAACGGGTACCCGCACTCACTGGGGGTGTACAGACTCCGGAGGGGCTCCTAAAGCCCAAGCGCAATAATCCGCACGGACAACTCACGTGATATAGTATCAATATCTGAATCCGCACGGATAACTTACGTGTTATAGTATAATAATATCTGGATCCATACGGACAACTCACGTGTTGTACGGACAACTCACGTGCTATAGTATAATAATATCTGGATCTGTACTGACAACTCACGTGCTGCACGGACCACTCACGTGCTATAATAATATCTCACAATCAGGCCCTCGGCCTCACTCAGTTATAAATCTCTCCAGTCTCTCGGGCTCTCAACAATCATGAAATCAGCCCAAACAACAATGATATGATGCATCAATTATGAACAATAGAGGCTGGGATAAAATAATCAAGTAAACTGTTACTGAGTACAAAACAACAATTAAGCAAATAGTTCAACATGCACACGACCTCTGTGGTCCCAACAGTACCAACATATAGCCTAAACATAGTTTCTAACATGACTTACAGTCAAATTTCCACAACACATAGAGAGCACATAGCTAACAATAAGTTATTCAACTTTACAGTTTCCACGAGACGAACCAAGTCACAATTTTCTCGTTGCACGCCCACACGCCCATCACCAAGCACGTGTGTCACATAAAAAATAATCACATGATACAAAGTCCAGGGTTTCATACCCTCAGGCCCAGATTTATAAATGTTACTTACCTCAAAAAGTGAAATTCTTTACTCTGCTATGCCTTTGTCTCGCAAATCGGCCTCTGAATGCCTCGAATCTAGACAAAAATAATTCATTTCTGTCAATAAAATTTATTGAAATTAATTCCATAAGAAAATACTAATTTTTCATAAAAATCAGAAAATTAGCTCAAAATTGCATGTGGGGCCCACGTCTCAGAATCCGACGAAAATTATAAAATATGAACGCCCATTCGACCACGAGTCCAACCATACCAATTTTACTCAAATCCGACACCAACTCGACCTTCAAATCTCCAAATTAAACCAAGAGGGTTTTCACAATTTTCCAACTTAATTCACCGATTAAATATTAAAAACAACTATGAATTCGGGTAATTTAACTAATATTGAGTTAAGAACACTTACCACGTTGTTTC
Organism: Nicotiana otophora; assembly: GCA_000715115.1. Classification (NCBI taxonomy): domain Eukaryota; kingdom Viridiplantae; phylum Streptophyta; class Magnoliopsida; order Solanales; family Solanaceae; genus Nicotiana; species Nicotiana otophora. The sequence goes on from AWOL01S0085757.1 coordinate 9,259, forward strand.
CTCTAAACATCTCCCAAAAATCGCCTCTTCCAGAGCTCCAATCCGTCAAAAATGGAAGTCCCATTTTCAGAACTTAAACTCTTTACCCAGTCATGTGCTCTACACGATCGCGAAGAACAGTTTTCCACAGCCCAGATTTAACTCTACGTGATCACGGACTTTCCCACGCGATCGCGATGCACAACATCACAGACCTACGCGATTGCGGACTCGTCCACGTGATCGCGAAGCACAAAATGCGTGACTTCTACCTTCGCCCCACTTACTCAACGTGAACGCGACCTTTTTCATGCGTTCGCGAGTCACAAAAATTCAAAGCTAGGCGATCGCATCCCGCTTCATGCGATCGCGAAGCACAAAACTCAACATCCCTCAATTAACATTACGCGATCACGAATATCTCCACGCGATCGCGAAGCACAAAACCTCTATTGACCAACTAAGCCTACGCAATCGCGTATAAGGAAATCAGAAACATATATCAGAAAATTCCAGCAGCTGTTTAAGTCCAAATTTTGATCGGTTAACCATCCGAAACTCACCCGAGCCCCTCGGAACCTTAACCAAATATACCAACAAGTCCTAAAATATCATACGAACTTAGTCGAGTCTTCAAATCACATCCAACAACACTAAAAACACATATCATACCCCAATTCAAGCCTAATAAACTTTGAAACTTTCAATTTCTACAAACGACGGCGAAACCTATCAAATCACGTCCGATTGACCTCAAATTTTTCACACAAGTCATAAATGACATAACGAACCTATTAAAATTTTCAGAATCGGATTTCAACCCCAATATCAAAAAGTCAACCCCCCAGTTAAACTTCCCAAAAATTTAACTTTCGGCATTTCAAGCCGAATTCCACTACAGAAATCCAAATAATTTTTCGGACACGCTGTTAAGTTCAAAATCACCATACGAAGCTATTGAAATCATCAAAAATTGAGTCCGAGGTCGTTTACACATAATTCCACATCCGGTCAATTTTTTTAACTTAAATTTTTAATTATGAGACTAAGTGTCCCATTTCACTTCGAAATCCTTCCAGACCCGAAACAACTAACCCGATAAGTCATTAATCAATTGAAAGGCATAAATTGAGAAGTAAATGGAGGAACGGGGTTGTAATACTCAAAACGATCGGTCGGGTCGTTATATTCTCTCCCACTTAAACATACGTTTGTCCTCGAACGTGCCAAGAGTTGTTGTTAACCTTTAAATCTCTATTCCATCCTATCACGCACATACCCGGGGGTGATCACGTCACCCTATTCTATATAGGCCTGACCGTACAGCATAACTGAAAATCATTAATTTAACCTTAGCCCAAAAAACTTGGAGCCAAATTTCTAACAACCAGAATTCTTTTCAAGACCCGAATCTCACATCTACTCACTGTATAAGCCTGAACAAGTTGTACCCAGCCATAACCATAATCCTAAATGCAATCGCATAATATACTACACCACTCGCATACTCGTAACACCATTGTTGATCACAGTAACTACTCAAAACCAATCAAGTACTAGTATAAAACCCCGCATTCAACAGAACTTCATTCCAAAACCTTCGTACACTGCCAATGATGAAAGAAACAATCAAAAACGCATAACCACTTATCAGATCAACTAGCCATGGAGCTCTCTCGCCCCAAGCAGAACCATAATCCTCTCGAATATACCATAATCAAGCCTGATAGTACCTATTCTAGGTCCAATGACCTTATATTATTAAAAACAACTATCCCACAGACACGCCACATCAATATAATTTCAGCCACCACTGCAAAATCTGTGTACCAAAATATAGGAGATGTCTCAAGGAAGAAAACCATATTGCAAGTTCAACAAGCACTACCACAACCACAATGTTACAACCAACTTCTCAAATTTCGTGAAGAGGATAACCATAGGCGCATGTGCATAATTGTAGAGGAATAAAATTAATGAATCAGATAAATTATCATAGAAATACAATTCTCACACACGGCACGAACAACTCACGTACCAATAATATGAATCGCCCGGCATGGTCACATGCCTCCAGTCCCAGCATATCATACGGGAGAAATTAAATAAGTACACTTGTATATGATAATGAAATAAGATTCTCATGCTCCTAGACTGGTATACATAGCATGCCATAGTGTAAGCATGTGCAAAGTCTGCTATCACGCTTCAAATCGGCAATTTTTAATGCAGAATTAGTAACTACCCCGTTTATTTAGGGAATCATCTTCTTTGTAACCTCAAGTATAGCCCAGATAGTTCTCAACAAATGTACGAATACGGGAAACGTTATAACTTTACGCTTAACAGTCAACTCTAGGCATATAATAGCCTAAGCATTCTTTCGAGTATGAATACTTGCTTTAACGCCCGCACATGGGCTTAAACCACACATATATGTGCACTCATAGCGCATAGCTATCATAAATCATTAACGCAACTAGTGCCTCCACCGAGTTTTAAATAAAATAGTCACCTCAAATAGGTCGCAACCCCGAAACAATATACTTCTGAGAACTCCCAGTCTCCAAATTCATCGAACATATGAATCACTGTAATTGATCCCAACTCCAGCACTCGAATGACTAACACATTTTTCATGCACGATCATCCCACGAGGAATACTTTCATAATTTTTTCGTGCCACATAGCATTAATTTGAATATCAACAGTTTATCAACCGGGTGAGTACTGCAATACCGATGAACATTCGTAAGTCAAAAAACAATGAGCCTTTTGAAATACGCACCCTTCTCAGGAATTACCGAGCAGTTATAACATTCATCGAAATATTTGAAACTGACCATTCTGTCCAACATTCATTACCTTCTCTTCAAGATTAAACTGTCACCTTGTACATGTAAATACTAATCCCGCACAACACACCACATCTATTATGCCATCATGTGATAAGCACAAGAATCTCATTATCAACTCTGAGTCACCAGCAAATTACATACCCGGTTAGTTAGAAACCTTCCATTTGCTTCCTTCCAGGAGAAAATCACAATACCCAATACGTTTCCCACACCAGTAGAAAATATCTGGTTCAAACCATGGTAAAAACCATCAAGAACACTTTAAAATCCATTTTCACCTAATGAAGCTATCAGAACTAAAATCCTCTAATTCGACCAATCCATGCAGGTCATCAAACCCAGAAATATTGCCACCGAAACATCTGTAAAAATCTCACCACATCATAATTACCAAAATAACCGAGCATACCATTACCATACTGATCCAACTTGTTGCCCATTTGTCCTATTTTCTCCGAGTTTCTTCTGAATTACCCTCAAGTTGAAATTTCTCCTTGTCAGAACACTAGTATTCTTACCCACAGCTCACTACAAGACATCCTAACATAAAAACATACCGCCCTAAGGCCCATAAGCCATTGTATTCTTCTTAAGCACCACAAAAGTACCACAACCGAGACTCCCACACTGAAAAGACCTTATGTGGACTTAAAATTATTCCTTTTTACCTTTCTCGCTAAAATGTAGAATCCATAGTTATACAAAATTACCGCAAGTCCCGAAACTTCAAATGCAAATCTTAGATTTTATCCATACACAAGTCCGAAAATATTCTCAATTGCTATATATAATTCTCAAACCCATTAGAATGTTCGCAGGAATCACCCACTTTACTTAAATCCAAATTACAACGTCCAAACGGGCCGAAGGGCACAAGTCCCATTAGCACAACAACCCACAGAGAAGTAACCATGCCCTAACACCACCATTCAAATTCATACTCTGTGCGCACTACGTTCTTCAAAATAACAATTTAATCATTCCATGATTTCCGCATTTCTATAAAGTGCCATATAACCCGTATTCTGGAATTTCCTTACTCGAGTCATCCTCGATTTTCATCTCTGCAAGTCACAACTGATCCACAAATATGTCTCCGACCAAAATTAAAATTTAACACATAACCATGAAATCAAATTGTCAATAGCAGGCTCCTCCACTTAGCTTTAAGCTGCAATTGTATAAACTTAGAACCCGCAGGGATTTCTCCTTCTCAATTACCATGATCTCGCACTGTTAACCCGCTAGACTTCTCAAAGTCTTTTGTTAAGCTTTTAATGAACATTCTGAATCACCAGCCACAATCACACACTCGGCCTCTTACTGGGTAGCAAGTAATATTCCTCGTAGAAGCTTCATCAATATCATACCACCGCTAACTGCTCACGGGAGATAACCCACATATGGAATTCCTTACCGACATCTTCCAAAGACGTTGCACTGGGTGCAACGACCACGTAATCAGTAAATTCTCCTGAGTTCATGCTCGCCCACCATTTGTATAAGTCTTCACTTTCCCTATTGACATCAACTGAAAGTTTAACAATACCTTCCGAACTCAAGTCATATTGCGCCTGAAACGATAATTAGATCTTCACATCCCTCTTTATTTCAAACAAACTCCTTTCTCCCATATTCAATCTTTCTTCGTACAGTAACCATCACTCCAAATAAAGTATGTAGGCCAAATCACATTCTTTCATGATTCTAAACCGCTCTACACTTCCTCAAGGCGCGTGACTACCCTACCACATAATCCATATGCTAATCGTCCACTCATACTTCGGTTAAATCATCTCCTTTAAGCAACTTCTCAACCTCTACTTCTCCTACTTGACCTGCTAGTACTTCAACCACCGCGAAACACTTCCCGTCATGCATTGCTGCCCAACTGTTGCATCGAATAAAAATGCATCTCTATCGCACCTGAACCAATAAAATGTTACCGACTCTAAGCCTCTTCGAAGATCATCTTTCTCGAGCCATCAACATTAGAAATGCCTATTTGCAACCATAATTACTACACAATCACCTACTCTTCTTGAGTCCAGTTTTACTGGCAAGACATGAGAATTTAATTTGTCCCACAATTTAACAATGTGAAAGATCCTTCAATACACTCACAACCCGAAACTATACATCAAATCAAGACAGAAATCAAGTAACCAATAGCAAATTCTTGAGTCATAAGCAAACTTTATTCGTAACATTCAACTCATCTGAACACATCCCGCAATCACATCGTACTTATCATATAGCCATTCAATCGCTCATCAGGCCATAAGTTCTACTCGTGGGGACATTACCGGATATAGGGGTCCAAATGTACAAGTTCTCACAACCGAAACTATCGAGCCTAAGTTGCGGTCTAACCCCGGCCTCAAGTCCTCCAGACTGGCCCATAAACAAAACACAGAGTACTCATCTCAAACCTCGTTCATGGAATCACAAAGCCAGCGATACACAGCTGATACCGAGCGCTTACATGCGCACAAGAATGCGTGGAAGGAATTCAAATATTTATGTTTCAAGTTGAATCAATTCCGCTCGATAGAATACAAGAAAGTGAAATTTTTCTAGGGGTTTAGCAGCCTCTCGAATATAAGTACAGAAGTCTCTGTACCGATCTGCAAGACTCTACTAAACCTGCTCATGACTTGTGAGACCTATGTAATCTAGAGCTCTGATACCAACTTGTCACGACCCAAAATCTCACCCTTGTGATGGCGCTGATCTCAATACTAGGTAAGCCGATAATTTCAATAAACCACCATATCTTTTAAGCTTGAAAACATAATATCTAAATTTAGCGGAAGAAAACCTCATAAATACATATATAAACACTCCCAAAATCCGGTGTCACTGAGTACATGAGCATCTAATATGAATACAAGTTTGGAAAATACGGTCCATAATAGTCTGAGACCAAATGCAGTAATTAAGGATATAGGGAAGGAGAGGCGAGGTATGCAAAATACGGCAGCTACCTCTGAATCTCCGGAATATCAACTGTGCGAAAAAAATCAACACCCGCTATGGCCGAAAATACCTGAATCTGCACACGAAGTGCAGGGTGTAGTATGAGTACAACCAACTCAGTAAGTAACAATAATAAATAAAGAACTGAAGATAGTGACGAGCTACACAGTTATAGTTCACTTTCACTAATTCCAGCAAAGAATAGACATGCTTTCAAATCCAGCAGTTTAAGTCAAATCAATTTTATACAGTTCAAATTCATGTAATCTGGATATAAAATCTTTTAGAGAATTTCACAACAATGAGAGATAGCAACTAAGTACAACAACAAATAAAAAGCAACTACATCCTCTCATGGCAACAGTCACTCAACTCGTCACAACAGCTCAACCACTCGGTTCTCAGCCCTCAATACTCACACTCAATGGGTACCCGCGCTCACTAGGGGTGTACAGACTTTGGAGGGGCTCCTAGAGCCCAAGCGCTATAATCCGCACGGACAACTCACGTGCTATAGTATCAATATCTGGATTCGCATAGACAACTCACATGCTACACGGATAACTCACGTGCTATAGTATAATAATATCTGGATCCACACGGACAACTCACGTGCTGCACGGACAATTCACGTGCTATGGAATAATAATATTTGGATTCGAACAGACAACTCACGTGCTTCACAGACAACTCACGTGCTATAATAATATCTCACAATCAGGCCCTCGGCCTCACCCGAGCATAAATCTCTCCAGTCTCTCAGGCTCTCAACAATCATGAAATCAGCCAAAACAACAATGATATGATGCATCAATTATGACAATAGAGACTGGATAAAATAATCAAGTAAAATGTAACTGAGTATAAAACAACAATTAAGCAGATAGTTCAACATGTACACGACCTCTGTGGGTCCCAACAGTACCAACATATAGCCTAAACATGGTTTCTAACATGACTTATAGTCAAATTTTCACAACACATAGCTAACAAAAAGTTATTCAACTTACAGTTTTCACAGGACAGACCAAGTCACAATCCCCTCGGTGCACGCCTACACGCCCGTAACCAAGCATGTGTGTCACCTTCAAAATGATTACATGAAACAAAGTCAGGGGTTTCATACCCTCAGGACCAGATTTATAAATGTTACTTACCTCAAAACGTGAAATTCTTTACTCTGCTATGCCTTTGCCTCGTAAATCAGCCTCCGAATGCCTCGAATCTAGTCACAAATAATTTGTTTCAATCAATAAAATTTATTGGAATTAATTCCATAAGAAAATACTAATTTTCCATAAAAATCAGAAAATTAGCTCAAAAATCGCCCGTGGGGACCACGTCTCAGAATCCGGCGAAAGTTACAAAATATGAACGTCCATTCAACCACGAGTCCAAACATACCAATTTTACTCAAATCCAACACCAACTCGACCCTCAAATCTCCAAATTAAACCAAGTGGGTTTTCACAATTCTCCAACTTAATTCACCGATTAAATGTTAAAAACAACCATGGATTCGGGTAAGTTAACCAATATTGAGTTAAGAATACTTACCCCGTTGTTTTCTCTGAAAATCTCCCAAAACTCGCCTTTTCCCGAGCTCCAATCAGTCAAAAATAAAAGTTCCATTTTCAGAACTTTAACTCTCTGCCCAGTCATTTGCTATACGCGATCGCGAACATTCCCACGCGATCGCTAAGAATAGTTTTCCACAGCTCAGATTTAACCTTACGCAATTGCAGACTTTCCCACACGATCGCGATGCACAACATCATAGACCTACGTGATCGCGGACTCGTCCATGCGATCACGAAGTACAAAATGCGTGACTTCTACCTCCGCCCCACTTACTTTACGTGAACGCAACTTTCTACACGCGTTTGCGAGTCACACAATTTCAAAGCTACGCAATCGCATCCTGCTTCACGCGATTGCGAAGCACAAAACTCAGCAGCTCTCAATTAACATTACGCGATCGCGGATAAACCCACGCGATCGCGAAGCAAAAAACCTCTACCGACCAACTAAGACTATGCGATCGCATACGCATTCGCGCGATCGCGTATAAGGAAATCAGATATAGATATCAGAAAATTCCAGCAGCTGTTTAAGTCCAAATTTTGAACTGTTAACCATCTGAAACTCACCCGAGCCCCTCGGGACCTTAACCAAATATACCAACAAGTCCTAAAATATCATACGGACTTAGTCGAGTCTTCAAATTACATCCAACAACACTAAAAACACGTATCATACCGCTAATTCAAGCCTAATGAATTTTGAAACTTTCAATTTCTACAAACGACGCCGAAACCTATCAAATCACGTCTGATTGACCTCAAGTTTTGCACACAAGTCATAAATAACATAACAAACCTATTAAAATTTCCAGAATCGGATTTCGACCCCGATATCAAAAAGTCAACCTCGGTCAAACTTCCCAAAAATTCAACTTTCGGCATTTTAAGCCTAATTCCACTACGGAACTCTAAATAATTTTTCGGACATGCTCCTAAGTCCAAAATTACCATACGGAGTTATTGGAATCATCAAAATTTAAATCCGAGGTAGTTTACATATAAGTCCACATCCGGTCAACTTTTCTAACTTATATTTTTAATTATGAGACTAAGTGCCTCATTTCACTCTGAAATCCTTCCGGACCCGAACCAACTAACCCCATAAGTCATAAATCAATTATAAGGCATAAATTGAGCCGTAAATATAGGAATGGGGCTGTAATACTCAAAAGGACCGGTTGGGTCGTTACATTCTCCCCCACTTAAACATACGTTCGTCCTCGAACGTACCAAGAGTTGTTCTTAATCTTCAAATCTCTATTCCACCTTACCACGCACATACCCGGGGTAATCTCACGTCACCCTATTCTATATAGGCCTGACCGTACAACATAACTAAAAATCATTAATTTAACCTTAGCACAAAAACCTTGGAGCCAAATTTCTAATATCCAGAATTCGTTTCAAGACTCGAATCTCACATCTACCCACTTTATAAGCCTGAACAAGATGTACCCAGCCATAACCATAATCCTAGATACAATCGCATAACATACTACACCACTCGCATACTCGTAACACCATTTCTGATCACAATAACTACTCAAAACCAACCAAGTACTAGTATAAAACCCCGCATTCAACAGAACATCATTCCAAAACTTCCGTACACTGCCAATGATGAAAGAAACAATAAAAAACTCATAACCACTCATCAGATCAACTAGCCATGGAGCTCTCTCGCCCCAAGCAGAACCATAATCCTCTCGAATATATCATAATCAAGCTTGATAGTACCCATTCTAGGTCCAATGGCCTTATATTATTAAACACAACTATCCCACAGACATGCCACATCAATATAACTTCAGCCACCACTACGCAATCCGTGTACCCAAATATGGAGATGTCTCGNATCTCTATTCCACCTTACCACGCACATACCCGGGGTAATCTCACGTCACCCTATTCTATATAGGCCTGACCGTACAACATAACTAAAAATCATTAATTTAACCTTAGCACAAAAACCTTGGAGCCAAATTTCTAANTGGAATAATAATATCTGGATTCGAACAGACAACTCACGTGCTTCACAGACAACTCACGTGCTATAATAATATCTCACAATCAGGCCCTCGGCCTCACCCGAGCATAAATCTCTCCAGTCTCTCAGGCTCTCAACAATCATGAAATCAGCCAAAACAACAATGATATGATGCATCAATTATGACAATAGAGACTGGATAAAATAATCAAGTAAAATGTAACTGAGTATAAAACAACAATTAAGCAGATAGTTCAACATGTACACGACCTCTGTGGGTCCCAACAGTACCAACATATAGCCTAAACATGGTTTCTAACATGACTTATAGTCAAATTTTCACAACACATAGCTAACAAAAAGTTATTCAACTTACAGTTTTCACAGGACAGACCAAGTCACAATCCCCTCGGTGCACGCCTACACGCCCGTAACCAAGCATGTGTGTCACCTTCAAAATGATTACATGAAACAAAGTCAGGGGTTTCATACCCTCAGGACCAGATTTATAAATGTTACTTACCTCAAAACGTGAAATTCTTTACTCTGCTATGCCTTTGCCTCGTAAATCAGCCTCCGAATGCCTCGAATCTAGTCACAAATAATTTGTTTCAATCAATAAAATTTATTGGAATTAATTCCATAAGAAAATACTAATTTTCCATAAAAATCAGAAAATTAGCTCAAAAATCGCCCGTGGGGACCACGTCTCAGAATCCGGCGAAAGTTACAAAATATGAACGTCCATTCAACCACGAGTCCAAACATACCAATTTTACTCAAATCCAACACCAACTCGACCCTCAAATCTCCAAATTAAACCAAGTGGGTTTTCACAATTCTCCAACTTAATTCACCGATTAAATGTTAAAAACAACCATGGATTCGGGTAAGTTAACCAATATTGAGTTAAGAATACTTACCCCGTTGTTTTCTCTGAAAATCTCCCAAAACTCGCCTTTTCCCGAGCTCCAATCAGTCAAAAATAAAAGTTCCATTTTCAGAACTTTAACTCTCTGCCCAGTCATTTGCTATACGCGATCGCGAACATTCCCACGCGATCGCTAAGAATAGTTTTCCACAGCTCAGATTTAACCTTACGCAATTGCAGACTTTCCCACACGATCGCGATGCACAACATCATAGACCTACGTGATCGCGGACTCGTCCATGCGATCACGAAGTACAAAATGCGTGACTTCTACCTCCGCCCCACTTACTTTACGTGAACGCAACTTTCTACACGCGTTTGCGAGTCACACAATTTCAAAGCTACGCAATCGCATCCTGCTTCACGCGATTGCGAAGCACAAAACTCAGCAGCTCTCAATTAACATTACGCGATCGCGGATAAGCCCACGCGATCGCGAAGCAAAAAACCTCTACCGACCAACTAAGACTATGCGATCGCATACGCATTCGCGCGATCGCGTATAAGGAAATCACATATAGATATCAGAAAATTCCAGCAGCTGTTTAAGTCCAAATTTTGAACCGTTAACCATCTGAAACTCACCCGAGCCCCTCGGGACCTTAACCAAATATACCAACAAGTCCTAAAATATCATACGGACTTAGTCGAGTCTTCAAATCACATCCAACAACACTAAAAACACGTATCATACCGCTAATTCAAGCCTAATGAATTTTGAAACTTTCAATTTCTACAAACGACGCCGAAACCTATCAAATCACGTCTGATTGACCTCAAATTTTGCACACAAGTCATAAATAACATAACAAACCTATTAAAATTTCTAGAATCGGATTTCGATCCCGATATCAAAAAGTCAACCTCGGTCAAACTTCCCAAAAATTCAACTTTCGGCATTTTAAGCCTAATTCCACTACGGAACTCTAAATAATTTTTCGGACATGCTCCTAAGTCCAAAATTACCATACGGAGTTATTGGAATCATCAAAATTTGAATCCGAGGTAGTTTACATATAAGTCCACATCCGGTCAACTTTTCTAACTTATATTTTTAATTATGAGACTAAGTGCCTCATTTCACTCTGAAATCCTTCCGGACCCGAACCAACTAACCCCATAAGTCATAAATCAATTATAAGGCATAAAGTGAGCCGTAAATATAGGAATGGGGCTGTAATACTCAAAAGGACCGGTTGGGTCGTTACATTCTCCCCCACTTAAACATACGTTCGTCCTCGAACGTACCAAGAGTTGTTCTTAATCTTCAACTCTCTATTCCACCTTACCACGCACATACCCGGGGTAATCTCACGTCACCCTATTCTATATAGGCATGACCGTACAACATAACTAAAAATCATTAATTTAACCTTAGCACAAAAACCTTGGAGCCAAATTTCTAATATCCAGAATTCGTTTCAAGACTCGAATCTCACATCTACCCACTTTATAAGCCTGAACAAGATGTACCCAGCCATAACCATAATCCTAGATACAATCGCATAACATACTACACCACTCGCATACTCGTAACACCATTTCTGATCACAATAACTACTCAAAACCAACCAAGTACTAGTATAAAACCCCGCATTCAACAGAACATCATTCCAAAACTTCCGTACACTGCCAATGATGAAAGAAACAATAAAAAACTCATAACCACTCATCAGATCAACTAGCCATGGAGCTCTCTCGCCCCAAGCAGAACCATAATCCTCTCGAATATATCATAATCAAGCTTGATAGTACCCATTCTAGGTCCAATGGCCTTATATTATTAAACACAACTATCCCACAGACATGCCACATCAATATAACTTCAGCCACCACTACGCAATCCGTGTACCCAAATATGGAGATGTCTCGAGGAAGAGAACCATATTGCAAGTTTAACAAGCACTACCACAACTACAATGTTACAACAAACCCCTCAAATTTCGTGAAGAGGATAATCGTAGGCATATGTGTACAATTGAAGAGGAAGAAAATTAATGAATCCGATAAATTATCATAGAATTAAAATTCTCATACACGGCACAGACAACTCACGTGCCAATAATATGAATCGCCCGGCATGGTCACAGGCCTCCAGTCCCAG
>AWOL01S0085770.1:0-10803 GCA_000715115.1 Nicotiana otophora
ATGTGGTGCGGGAGGATTTTGCAGATTTTGATTTTGTGTGTTTTGGGGAGGTGCCGGGTTTTGTGCGTTTGTGTTTTGTTGGTTAATGTCGGGGACGTTTAGGGTGAGGGAATGATTTTCCTAGTTCAGGAATTTCTCAAGTTCCCCTTGTATCTCTAATATGTTCTGTTCCAAACGTAGGACCAATTCATTCTGTGCTGGAGTATTTCGACCGTCCAAAGTTTCAACGTTCTCTGCATTGTCCTTTATGATACCACTTAAATCATCCATCGTTCCTTTCCCTTTACTTCTGCCTTTAGGATCACTTAGTGGAGGAGGAGGTGGAGGACCTCTGGATCTAGTGTGATATGCCTATGATGCCAGTATACGTGAACCAACCTTTGGGGAATGAGAATAAACAAAAGAAAAGAAAAACAAAAAGGTAACCAAGTCAGTAAGGGATATTGAAAGAATGCTTGTAATATTGAACATGCTTTGCAAAATCATATAAAAGATTCGCGTCCTAATTTGGGGGACTTCGTTGTGCTCGAGGTAGGCCTAAGCGACACATAGACTTGGAGAAAATTGATGCCAATAATTGTGTCATTTCATTAATGCGAAATTGAATCAGATCCTTACTAAAACGACAAGAATAAGAAATATTTCTAATGGCATTTGCCTTATTACAATCGAAATCTAAAACTAAGCTAAGAAGTAGTAAAGAACATCATTTCCTAATCTACTTGTCCCCAGAGGGACCTTCTCCATGCTTGGCCTTCTTGAATCCATCAAGTTCCCAGGTCGCGCATGTCCAATAGTAGGTAAGCCCTTGCTAGATGACCTCTCTCATTTCCTTCCCTATTCTGACAATCCGAGAGCCTCTTCGTCATCTTCCCCTCAAGTTCTATTAACCCTTGCTCCAAATATTCCAATCTTTCTGTTGATTTAGTAGCTATTTCTTTCCAATCGTTGATTGCTTCCATATCCACTTTGTGATGTTCCAAATGCCTAGCTTCGGACTCGAAAACCCTCTTGCGCAACATCCTATACTTGACTTGTGCATCAACAACATCATCTATAACCCTATTTTTCAAATTAATCACTGGCTTGACATTCCCGTTATATCTTCTACCAACCATGATGGGTAGAAGTATACGTGACCGGCATGGTACCTGTCTGGCTCGATAGTGTCTTTCTCTACAATGACCTTTTGATTCCACATATGCTGTGCCTCGAACTTGAATGGAATGATGTTCCCTTTAAAGTCTGCTTTGTACTGGACCATGTTGGAAACCCGAGGTATAACCTGCTTTCTTCCCGCTTGCCTCATTACCCTTATAAGAGCATTAAGATAGATTTCTCTTAACCCGATCAGAACTAAATTAGTGGTTTCTCTTGACCCGATGATTAACTCACTGCTAGGGAACCATTCGAACATCCAATGTGCCTTTTCGTCAGTCAAATTTCTGAAGAAACACACCCAACTCACATCACTTCCAGGTTGCGCGAACTAATCTGGGATAAATGTCATTTTTTTTTATGATGGTAGGCTATGTAGTCATTCAATGGTCGGCGCAGAATCTCCTGACGATATTCACCTCTCTGAAAATATTCTAATAACCAAACATGCAGCAATAGATTATAGCCCTCGAAGTGCCCAAACCCCTGTTTGCATCGATCTAGAGCTCAGTACATTTCGGCCAAGATCATGGGGATGATAGTGTAAGTTTGTCCCTCAATTACTTCCATTAGAGTCCTAGAGACCTTGGCTAAGCAAGTATGGATCTTCCCCCCTTTGATTGAAAATATCAGCAACCCAAGAAACAGACAATGAACACAAAAACTCAGCGGTGTGTCCAACCAAAAGAAGTAACGTCAAGTTCATCACTGTGAATTGAATGTGACTTGCTATGCCCATAACGTTCATAAAGGAATTAAAATGGTATGTATGACTCCTTCAGATAGAGTAACTCATCATTTTTCTTGAAACCCATCATTTTCAAAAAACCGCGGGGAGTGCGATTTCTGGTACTAATAAACCCGGACTATCCCATGGTAGCCTAGCGAAGCCTCCTATTTCCTCTAAGATAGGGGTCATTTCTACATCACCAAAGTGAAAGACAACTCTTTTCTCATCCCAAAACATAGTAGCGGCCTCAATCAATGTGTTATTCGGTCGAATGTCCAATAAGGAAGGTGAATTTCCAAGGACCCTTTTCACATGATTCTTGTCACTAGGTGAGAGGTTCTTCAACCAATCAAGCAACAAAGGTGGCATGTTTTGAACCATGTCGAACCGGGGGACTTCATGCCTTATTTTCTGTAAAACAAATAGAGTTAGCCCTTTCCCCCTCCGGGTTTGACTATTTACACATTAATGATCAACATACCTACATGTTTTCTCCAAGTAATGCACATAACGTGATGGTGTCAATTGGGATTATAGAAATCCCTTCAGGCTTTGGACAAGGCTTATCTTAGTGGATTATCACGCGGCCAACATTCTAACCCATACTAGGTTTGACATGATGCACGCACAATTGATATTGGAGCGAGGTTTCTAGAATGGTTTAGACTGGTACTCTCAAGTGGACCTGTCGCGCCCCGTTTTCTCGCAAAAGGCGGGATTTGACACGTGATAACTCATTTTAGAATGGGGGAGGGAGTGCTAAAGGATAAGAGTTGCCACCTAATGAATTTTTAAGGTACGTTAGGGCACCTATTATGCAGATAACTCTGTTTGAGTAGTCAATGCCACCAAAGATCGAGTAAGGGCTCAAGTGGGTCCCGGCCGAACTTAAGATTATGTGGATTACGATTAAGATAGGTGATCAAGTAAACAAAGGGAATTCAGAAGTCAAAGAACTTTATTACAACATGATTAATACACATGTTAGTACGAATATAGGGCTATGACTATTTAGATCTAATAACAACATATAAAGAGGAGGGGGGTCCTAAGTTTTTTAACCTAAAGGATCACCCAGTGTAACATAAATAATACTTCGTAACTACCTCAAGATGAGGTGTTACTCATATTATTCAGTGGTCATAAACTATCATCTCCTTCTACCCGATTACTATGTTAAAATTGTTACCTAAAAGCATTCTAATTCAATTATAGGTCGTACCCTATGCGTGCACTATCCGTCCCATACCGATGGTCCAGGAGGTATTGGAACATTACTTTGGATGGTTCTAGACCTCACTTAGGTTGCTCAGAAATGTTAAAACTAGGCGACATACAAAATATATTGGACTTCACATATAAGCAGTCAAGGCTCAAGTTTGCCTCCACACTTAAGCAACAAATGCACGAAAGACAAATTGTATGTTGAGCAGTTCAGAATTAAGAACTTAGATACCTATAGACATGATTTCTATGTGACAAGGCGTTAAGGCATGCAAGCAGTTTCAGAGACCAAGCGTCGCCCATAAACAGGATTGTACAGTTGTCGCATATTGATTGTTGAATTTGCAGATTTCCAGTTATTAGTCCAGTAGCAAAATTATACGAGCAAAAGAATAGTAAAGAGCTTAATAGCAAAAACCGCAAATCTCCGATGCTTCAGAGTTCACAAGAGCCTCGAGAATGGGCTCCGAGCAGTGCTTGCACCGGAGAAGGTCGTTTAATGGCCTTGTCTTTCAACCGGCCAAGAATGAGAATATAGAACAAGAGAATAAGAGAACAATAGAGTAATAGCTTCGATTTTTAGTGAATCCGGGTGATTCCAAGTTTCCCTCAAAGGGGAAAGGGGAGGGGTTTATATAGCAGTCAAGAATCGAGAAAACATATTAGGAAACGGAATAAATTAAGCACCAAACAAGGAAAATAAACATGCAAATCAATTTGAAATCAGTTTAAAGAGAGAAAATATGGTAAACCCTAGTTTTTTTAGGGAAAGTGCAAATCAACAAAGTTCAAACAAAATCGGACTCACATAGTGTAGAATCAGACGCGTGTAGACGAAATACGGTCCAGATTCAAGAAATAAGACTCATTCCGACAGAATTAGAGAGGTAGTACTTGCCATATTTAGGTAAGTACTAGGTGATACCATGGAGAATCAACCAGTAGCGGGAACACACAAATATGGTAAATAAATAAGAGGAAAATCCCATTGTAGCAGGGATTAGGAGAAAATTTGGAGAAAGCGGCGATTAGGGTTTTTGGTGGGGGAGGAGCATTTGAGGGCGGCTAGACAGAGACAATGGTCTCTAGGGTTTAGGGATTGGGTTATAAGAGATGAGGGGTTGAGGGTTGTGAGCCGTTGATCATTCTTGATCAACGGCTGTGGGTTAAGGGGGTCTGGGTCGGTTTTGGACTGGTCAGGGTTGCCTGAGATTGGGCTTGAGGTTTTGGGCCAGCTCTTAAGTACACTCAATTTATTACAAATAATTTTAAAACAATGGCTAGTAAATAAAAAAAATATTTTTTATGCACTAAAATGATTTAAAATAATTATTTAGCATTGTAAAAATATAAAATACTATTTTAACACATAGTATAAATAAGGAGTCTTTGTATATGAATATAGGCTATTATTGCAAAATTAAATAAATAGCTTAAAAATGTAAACATCATTATATGAAATGAAGTGAAAAACTATTATGAAACATGTATGAGGATGCAAAAATAGTAATTTGGATGATTTAGTCACCACAAATAATTTAACGGGATAATAACTGAATATTTATGTAATTTAATGTAAGAAAATTAATTTAAAAACTCTAAAATTATGAAAAATTATGAAAAGTGCTCGGGTAAATCTTGTAAATTAAATAATAAAGCAAAATAATATTTTGAAAGCATATATATATTTTAAAAAATATGATGGCAAAATTGGGTATCAACAGTTCTTATTTGTATTTGAAGTGATGGAGCGGACGACAGAGCTAAATTGCAGTCCTTGGTTGATGAAGTTAGTGATGGAAAATAATGATCTGGGTTGAGATCTCCAATTGGTGGAGTGCTTGGTTCGACTATGTAATGAACTATAATTGATCGAGCATTTGGTGCAACTGTACAATGGACTCAAATTGGTGGAGTTCCTGGTTCACATGTACAATGAACTATGCTTGGTGCAACTATACAATAGACTCCAATTGGTGGAGGACTTAGTACAACTATTCAATGGATTGAGCACGACTTTGCAATGAACTCCAATTGGTGGAGCGCTGAAGCAACATAGTTTGCCTCATATTTAGATTATTGTCTTTTCTTATAACCCTCAGAGGTACCTATATGATTAGGGTAAACCTATTAGGAAAGAAATTAAAATTAATGTGGTAAAGTGAAATGAAATGTAAAGTAGTCGAGAACTCGTGAGATTGCGGTGGTGCCGATGACGTCTTGTTCGCTTGACTTTGTGCTATTCTTTTTGCTTTTGTTGTTCCTGCAATGAAAGAGAAGTTCTTAGTTTTGGAGGGGTGTTGATTTTGTGTTGATTGTAGTTCTTGGCCTTGTCGTTCAACTTGTTCCTGTTGCCGATGGCCATGGTCTTCCCTATTGAAGATTTTGTAGGTGGAAATATAGATGATAAATTGCACTTTCTATTTTGATGACCATATCTTAGTAGCGATCTTTGCATATTGTGTCTTACTGATAATGCCTTCGACAAATATTTTGCAAATGATGTAGTCCTTTGATTAGATTGCCTCGTAGTTTGTAGAAAGTACAAATTAAATGAGGGGGTTTACCTAGGTGTGCGACCGAACCTTTTAGGTTTCTATGTACCCGGTAGGAATTAGGTCAAAACAGAGTTAAAGGGTACGACCAAAGGATGTAAATGAATTTGATGTGATCGAGCTTGACTCATGCTGCCTACATATCCAAATAGAATCAAGAAACATAGTTCATTACGATAAAGAGAAAGGCAAAAAGCAGATGATATGATATGACTGAATCTTACTCAGACTTTCTACATATCCAAACGGAATCAGGTCAAAACATAGTTCATTACAATGAAAAGATCTGAATCCGATGTGGATTACCCGCGTATCTCGCCAAGGGAAAACACGCGTCATTGTAGTTCTGATTATAGGTACTTAATGTTTTGGGCTTTCTATTACAATGAGGTCGGACCCTATGTATCCCACCTAGGGAAATCAATTAGATGTAGTATTTCTTGACTGCGTCTGAATTGATGGGCGTTGCGCTCACTATACTGTCTATTTCTGCTAGAATCGGTGCTTTTCCCGAAAGTACTTGATGAATCATATATGAACGTAGCTAATTTGACACGAATTCCCTTTATCTTCTTCTTGGTGTAGGAATATCCTTTTTAGCACCAACTATCCAGGTGCGAATTTCTTGGTTCTCACTCTCTTCTTAAATGCTCGAGTCACCCTGCTTTGATAGAGTTGACCATGGTAAATTGAATCTATTCTCTTCTCGTCAATTATAAGCATCAATCATCCATATCTACTACGAATCCATTCCACATCATCCAAACCGTCCTCTTGAATAACCCTTAAAGAAGGTATCCCAAACTCTGCAGGTATCACTTCTTTCGTACCGTAAACAAACATGCATGGCGTGGCCCCGATAGATTTTCTAATCATAGTGCAATATCCGAGTAGAGCATATGATAACTTCTCGTGCTATTAGAGGTGATATCTATTATCTTCTTGAATATTCTCTTGATTTTTTTGTTGGATGCCTCAACTGCTCCATTCATCTGTGGTCCGTATGCGGTAGAATTTTTATGGATGATTCTTAATCTTTCGCAAGTCTCTTTCATAAGATCACTGTTGAGGTTAGCTGCACTATCCTTTATTATTCACTTTGGAATCCTGAATCGGCAAACTATGTTGTTGCGGACAAAATCTGCGAACACTTTCTTCGTGACTGCTTTATATGTTGAAGTTTCAACCCATTTGGTAGAATAGTCAATGGCCACTAAAATAAAATGATGTCCATTTGATGCAAGGGGGTTCTATAGGTCCAATCACATCCATGTCCTAGGCAGCAAATGGCCAAGGGAAGCCCATTACCTTAAGTTCATTTGGTAGAACTCGAATGAAGTCTCCGTAAACATAGCATTGATGGCATTTTTGCATATAGCGAATACAGTCCCCTTCCATGGCCATTCAAAAGAAACCTGCTCGTAAGATCTTTCTTGCCAAAGTGAATCCGTTCATGTGTGGTCGAAATGTTTGTGCGTGAATTTCTTCTAGTAACTTTGTGGCCTCTGTGGCATCCACACATCTTATAGTCCCAAATCCGGATGTCATGCCCCGACCTCAGGTAGCGCGATTGGCGCTCAACCGGGATAACCCTGCCGAGCAAGCCTACTAGTTTTCCTTCTACCCAGCTCACCCATGAATAATGAGAAGATATATTTTCATTAATTAGATAATAAGGAGATCATGTATACAACACCAATCCATTACTATTAGCTACTTCATTTATAAGTCCCCAAAATATTACATTACACATCCATAGTTTAGAAGTGGAACCTGTGATACAATTACAACATCTTTAGTTTGACCTTCCCAATTCCAACGTGCAACCCACAACATGTCTACGGAGCCTCTAACGGGTACAAAATAGTACTAGAATAGTGCCAACAACAAGGCCCCTACTATACCGCAAAACTCAATACATAAGAAGCAAAAGATACATAACCCCGATATGAAGTGGGTCTCACCAAGTTAGCTGAGAGGAGGATGTACTACTAACACTGATCTATGCCGCCTACTATGGAACCACGTATATCCATTAAAATATGCAGCGCCCCCAGCAAAAGGGATGTGAGTATATGTGGAATAGTACTCGTATGTAAGGCAGACATAATAACATATGGTAATACGGTAACTCAAATAAGAGGAAAATAAATTACGCCAAGAAACTACGAAATGAACCATAGCATCAGATGTCAAGTCCTATTATACTTACATCATTATGAACTTCTTTTAGGATCAAGCATGACCTATGAACTATGCGTGGGATACAAAATATAATTTAAAAGTACCAACATGTACAAACAAGGGAAATGCAAGTGGCACCTATTGTTCGTGTTGCCTATGCGTCTCACCAGATCGTCCATAGGGTTCACATATTATATTATACACCTATGCGTTTCATAGACCGTCCATAAGGTTCACGTATTATATTATATACCTATGCGTTTCATAGACCGTCCATAGTGTTTCATTCATATTTTACACCTATGCATTTCATAGACCGTCTATATGTTATCATTCATATTATGCCCCTATGCGTTTTACAAACCGTCCATAGGATTCATTAATATTATACACCTATGCATTTCATAGGCCGTCTATAGGATTCATTCATATTATACACCTATGCATTTCATAGGCCGTCTATAGGATTCATTCATATTATACACCTATGTGTTTCATATACCATCCATAAGATTCACATATTATACTATCATGCACACGACCCTATTTACACTCATTGAACTACTTCATGTTCATGCTCATCATGGAGAAACACAACTTATTACATTAACACATACATGGCAAATCACTAAGTAGATTTCAATGGTGCATGGATCCAATTTCTTTTCTTAAGGTTCATCATCATTTAGCATAAGACGTCTCTTTTCTACCTCATTATATACCTCCTTGCCATCTTAAGGTCACTAGCTAAGTTTATGATTCTCGGTGACTTAACATCGAAGTCATTGACATTCATTATTTCAGAAGCATACAACTATAGTTGAATCCATTGGAACATACCATGCCTCATGATTCTCATTTTGGCAAGCGGCCACAGTTTATGTTCATACTATCACTTACTTGTACTAGTCATGTGTGATCATAGGACATTATTATATAAAGGAGTCAAAACACATCTCACAATCTTTCACACATTCTTTTATTTCATTGGTACTATTGGCCACAAATATAATTCTCATTCTTGGCACGATGGCCATATTTCTACATCTCATACTCGCTTCTTTCACTTTCAAACATCATCACAGATCATCAACAACAAAGCCTTTCTTTCAAGACTTTAAGTCCACATGTGAGCAAATAAGAATGTTAAGCACATTGAGATTTCTTACACAATTTGGCACAATAGCTTTCCTTTGGATCACGACTTGAAGTTATAACATTTAGATATGCAACCCATGCTTCGAGCATATTTTCAAATAGCACATAACATAACAAGAATATTTGGAATACATATTAAGCATATATCTTTTGGACACAAGGCTTATTCGAAAATAATCAATTTATAATTAGTAACACGGGACTTACAAGGATATCGCGGGGTTCAATTCTAAGAGAAGCGTTTAGCCAACATACCTCGCTTTGAGCTTTCCTTAATTCACCACACCTTTCCGGAAATCCTAGCAACTTTGATCTATTTAGAGATATGGCCAAATTGAACACAAAATAGGGAGGAGTTCATATTTCCAGCTCATTTGAGCATTTTATCAAACACTAGGTGGGCATTATTATTACTAGCTTCTTCTATGGAGGATTTCCTTTACCCCACAACCCAAAGTCTACCCATTTGGGTTCAACTACCTTCCCACAGCTCATGAATGTACATGCATGCATAAACAACAACCCTCATCCTCAAAACCTTCCTCCCCATTACATATTCCCAAACAAAATTTCGATTGATGGTTAGGGCTAGAATATTACCTCTTGGTTGAAGACCTTGAGAGATTTCCTTGTTGAATTGCAAAGCTTGGAAAAGAATTGATGAACAACAAACTTGGGGATTCCTCCTCTCTCTCGCTAGAACACTCTCACTTCTCTATAAAAAAAATCATATTTTTGCTCCAAAACGAGCTTCAAGGGCTTTTAATCAAATTGGGGTCGGATTATAAAATCAAAAAATGGACCCTCCGATTTCAACTCTGTGATCGCATAATGCACCACAGATCACGTATGCGGTCCGCAAACTGGACCACAAAATGATCCTCCAAATATGGGCTGGTCTGGACAGGTTTGCGGCAGATCTGCGGTCCGCAGACCACTTATGCGGACGCATAGTGGACCGCAGAATCACTCTCCAACATTCTTCATGCCAAGTCTACGACGGATGTGCAGACCGCGAAACAACTATGTAATCGCATAATGGACTGTAAAACAACCTTCAAAGTTCAACAAATTCTCTACTCAACTTCACTATGATTATGCAGTTCGTGAAATACAGAACAACCTCAGTGCATTCTTCAATGTTAGTCTACTTTTCATGATACTTATAGGATCCGAATTTTGTCTCTCACCAGCAGAAATTATCTTGTCATAATCATCCTGTTTTGACCAATGGATCTTATTCTGTAGCCCTTGGTGAAATTTTATGAGGCCTTACACCGGAGTCTTCCGATATAGGATTTTCTCGTTGAGGAAGAAATTATTTTACGACCTCCTTATTGTTCATTTCTAACTATTAGTAACATTCTTTATATACTCCATTGTTTTGAGGAACTTCTTGATGTCGTAGTACCATGACTTGCCATCCGGCTTCTCATCGATGAAAATAGTATGCATGCTAATCTCAGATTTCCGCATCAATAGGAATGATGTAGTTTTTATATAGATGTTGAATCATGGATGACAGAGTTTTGAGAGCATCAACAAATTCATTCTGAAACCGAGGGACATGTTTGAACTCAAATTTTGTGAACTTCTTACATAATTCTCTCACACAATGCGGATATGGAAGAATTTTGATATTTTTGGTGGTCCATTCTCCCAAAACTTGGTGGATTTAATAAGTAAGAGTCAGCTATGACTAAGAGTTATTTAATATCTATGTAAACTGCCTTTCTAATCACAAGGATGCAAGTTTCATATTTTGCCATATTAATTGTGCATGTAAACCTTATT
>AWOL01S0085781.1:0-15637 GCA_000715115.1 Nicotiana otophora
CCGGCCACGTCCCTTCAGGTTTGGGGCGTGACACATTCTACTAGCCATATAATGATTCTGATATCGCAAAATGGTTGCAGAATGATTGTGCTATCGCGGAATCGACATGCCATTTTGTGGAAATTCGGTTGGCCACATATTGATTATGCTATCGCGGAATTGCATTGTATAATTGACATGCCATTTTGTGGCCATTCCGCTTGACACATATTGATTCTACTACGACATAACTGCACCACAAAATTGATTTCGAGGACATTTTTGGAAATTGTCATATCCGACCCTATATTGATATAAGGTCTTAGGGGGTCATTTTACAAGGTAAAATATGATTTTTGTTAGAGAGGGGAGAGAGTTGTTTTAGGGAGAGAAGGAGAAGACCTAGCCTGCTAATCATCCATTCTTGCCTAAATCTTCATGAATCAAGGAATCCAATCACTTGATCTTCATCTAAGAGGTAACGTTCTACTCCCTAGCCCTAAACTTCGAGATTTGTACTAAAAATTGGTAATAATAAGTATGATTCTTAGGTTTGGAGTCTGTTGAACTAAAAATGGTAAATAATTTGTTGTGGGGTGTAAGGATTCCACCATAGAAACCTTGTAGTGGAAATTCCACCTAGTGCTTGATGAAATGCTTAAGTGAGCTAAAACCATGAATCTCTTCCTAATTATGGTTCAATTTTGTTATATCTCTAGTTGATTGGAATTGCTAGAAGTGGTGGTACATTGTGGTAATCTAAGGGATCATCCAGTCCTGCCCAAATATTCAAGAATTAAGGAAGCCAATCACTAGATGGTCATCTAAGAGGTAATGTTCTACTCCCTAGCCCTAAATTTCGGGATTTGGACTAAAAGTTGGTAATAAGAAGTATGATTCTTAGGTGTGGAAGCTGTTGAACTAAAATTCTAAATGATTTGTTATAGGGTGTAAGGATTCCACCATAGAAAGCTTGTAGTAGAAATTGCACCTAGTGCTTGATGAAATGCTTAAGAGAGCTAAAACCATGAATCTCTCCCTAATTGCGGTTCAATTTTATTATATCTCTAGTTGAATGGAATTGCTAGAAGTGTTGGGACGTTGTGGTAATCTAAGGGAACCTCAAGCAAGATATGTTGGCTAAACTTCTCTCCTAGAATTGAATCCCATGATGTTCTTGTAAGTCTCGAGTTATTTATTATTAATTAATTATTCCGAATAAGCTTTATGATGAAAGGTATATGTTCAAAATGTGTTCCGGATGCTCTTATTATATGATGTTATCCTTCGAGAATGTGTTCAAAGCATGAGTTGGGTATAAAAATGTTATGATTCCAAGTATTGTTTCAAGTGATGGCTATTATGACAAATTGTGTAAGAAGTCTCCATGAGCTTAAGATTCTTAATTGCTCATAGGTGTACTAAATGTCGTGATTAGAGATTCTTTGTTGTCGATAATCTATAAAGAGGCTTGAAAGTGAAAGTAGTGAGTTGGGGATATAAAGTGTGTACACCGTGCTAAGAATGAAAGTTATACTTGTGGCCAATATCGCCAATGAACTGAAATGATGTGTGAATTATTATGAATATAGCCTTGATTCGACTATTCCAAATTTACTCCGAAAATAGAATTATCCAAAATCTTATATACTAAAGTCATGTCCAAATGTGGTTGTTCTAGCTAATGCTATGCTTGGTAGGTATTTCCAATATGTTTTGAGTTCTTACATATTCATGAGTTGAAATTGTGTATTGCTCTTTTGGGGAAAGGTATTTCAAGAGTATTCTATACGATGATGTTTATGATGATAATCCTTAAAAGTAAAGAAATAAAAGTGTAGAATATGATATACGGCCACAATTCCATGAATGAAGAATAATATGTATGGCCAAGGGAGCCAATGCAATAATGATGTTGTAAGTAGTTGTAAGTAATTGTCAAGTGATATATGGTGTGAAAGGTTATTAAATGAACATATTTGTACTTATGTTTCCAATGTGTTAAAATCTTCTATGCTCTCATGAGGAGAGTCTATGGTGTTCCAAAATATTTTAAATGTTATTGATATCCTGTGATCACCCATGGCAAGTACAAGTAAGTGATAGAATGAACATAAAATGTGGCCGTTTGCCAAAATGATAATTATGAGGTGTTGTATGTCCNCAAACTTTCGTCCTCGAACGGGTCTAGAATCATACATGGGGTCTCAAATAGGTGTGGATAGCTACACCGCATCTCCTGTTTGGTATCCCAAGTAGCCTCCTCGATTGGCTGACCTCTCCACTATACTTTCACTGAAGCTATATTCTTTGATCTCAACTTTTGAACCTGCTTATCCAAACATGGCCACCAACTACACATCATAAGTCAAATCTCGATCTAACTGCACCGTGTTGAAGTCCAAAACAAGAGAGGGATCACCGTAATACTTACAGATCATGGAAACGTAAAATACTAGGTAAATAATCGATAGACTAGGCGGCAATGTAAGCTCGTAGGAAACCTCCCCAATCCTCTCAAGAACCTCAAAAGGGCCAATATATTGAGGGCTCAACTTTCCCATCTTCCCTAACATCATAACACCCTTTAGGGGTAAAACAACTTAGCAATACCTTCTCTTCCACCATATAGGAAACATCACGAACCTTCCAATTAGTGTAGCTCTTTCGTCTATATTGTGCCGTGCAAAGCCGATCCTGAATCAACTTGACCTTTTCCAAGGCATCCTTAACGAGACACGTGCCCAACAACCTAGTCTCCCCTGGCTCACACCACTCAACTAGAGATCGACACTGCGTCCCATATAAGGCCTCATAAGGAACGATCTAAACACTTGATTGGTAGATGTTGTTGTAGGAAATCTCTACAAGAAGTAGAAACTAATCCAAACAACCCCAGAATCCCATAATACAAATGTATAGCGTATCTTCCAATATGAGAATGGTGTGCTCCGACTCTCCATTCATCTGAGGGTGGAATGATGTACTCAACTCAACTCGCGTGCCTAACTCTCACTGCACTGCTCTCCAAAACTGCAATGTGAACTACGTGCCTCGATCAGAAATAATGGACACTGGCACACCGTGAAGATGAACAATCTCGCGGATATAGATCTTAGCCAACCGCTCAGAAGAATAGGTAGTCACTACCGGAATGAAATGTGCAGTCTCAGTCAAATGGTCCATAGTCATCAAAGTAGCATCGAATTTTGTCAAGGTCTGTGGGAGCCCAACAACAAAGTCCATGGTAATAGGTTCCCATTTCCACTCAGGAATATCAAGACTTTGAAGCAAACCGCCAGGCCTTTAATGCTTGTACATCACCTGCTAATGGTTCAAGCACCGAGCTACAAACTCCACTATATCTTTCTTCATTCTCCACCAATTTTGCTGCCTCAAGTCCTGATACATCTTCGTGGCACCCGGATGAATGGAATACCACGAATTGTGGGCCTCCTCAAGAATTAACTCACGTAACACATCCACATTGGGCACACAAATCCGACCTTACATCTGCAACACCTCATCATCTCCAGTAGAAACCTCATTAGCATCACCGTGCTGAACCTTGTCCATACCGACAAGCAAATGGGGGTCGTCATATTGACGCTTTCTGATGCAATGATAAAAAGAAGAACGAGAAGCCACGCATGCTAAAACTCGACTAGGCTCCGAAACATCTAAACTCAAGAACTGATTGGCCAAGACATGAACAGCTGATGTAAATAGTCTCCCACAAACAAGAATATATATATAAGGCTACCCATACTAACCGCCTTTCTACTCAAGGAATCATCCACCAATTTGGCTTCCCGGGATGGTACAAAATGGTAATACCATAGTCTTTTAATAGCTCCAACCATCTTCGCTGCCTCAAGTTTAGATCCTTTTGCTTGAACAAGTGCAGTAAACTCCGATGATCTGTAAATACCTCACAAGAGACACCGTAGAGATAATGCCTCCAAATATTCAATGCCTGGACAGTGGCTGAAAACTCTAAATCATGAAAGGGTAGTTCTTCTCATGGGCCTTCAATTGGCATGAATCATAAGCAATTACTCTACCCTCCTGCACCTAGAAACACTTAATACCAATTCTAGAAGCATCATAATACACTGTATATGAACCAAATACTGAAGTCAAAAATAGAATTGGAGATGTGGTCAAGGTAGTGTTGAACTTCTGAAAGCTTTCCTCATACACATCAGACCACCTGAATGGGGCACCCTTCTAGGTCAATATAGTCAAAGGCTCATCAATGGATGAAAAACCTCCACGAAGCGACGATAATATTGGGCTAAGCTAGGAAAACTATGAATATCAATAGTTGAAGACGGTTCGGACCAACTCTGGACAGCCTCAATATACTTTGGATCTACCTTGATCCCCTCACGGGACACCACATTACCCAAGAACGCTATAGAACCCAGCCAAAACTAACAATCGGAGAATTTAGCATAAAGCTTCTTCTCCCTCAACATTTGTAGTACAATCCTTCGATGCAGCCCATAAACAAACATCGTTTAATAAGTTCAAAAGTTGAAAGTATCATAAATAACTGATAAAAGCAACTGCAACTTAACTACAACAAATCCCAAAATCCAGGAGTCACCGAGTACATGAGCTACTAATGTCAACATAGTCTAAAACTCTAGTACAATAGTCTGATAAAATAGAATAGTACTGAAATAAAATGATAAGAAGGAGAATCAAGGTCGGTGGGCATCATTGCAACTACCTCGAGGTATCCAACCAGGTACTATCACCACTCTAGCAACCACCGTGTCCATATATACCTGGATCTACACATGAAGTACAGAGTATAGTATGAGTACAACCGACCCAATGTGCTCAATAACTAATAGGACTAACCTTAGGCTGAAAGCAATGTGAGCTCAGACAAATAAAGTATGAATCAAAATAATGACAACACAAATATAATAAGCTAATGACAGTAATAACTCATAGAACTTCCTTATTCAGCTTGTACACAGTACAAAACTTTATGCATGCTTTCAAGATCAACCATTTAAGCTCAACACTGATAAACTATTTCAAGTACCGCTAGCATGAGGAATGTTACATCTCAATGCCTACATGTAAAATACGCATGTCAACTATAATGCAACACAGTGATAATCCCGGGTACTCACAATCTCAGACTCAATTTGTCTGTCGTAATCTCACACTCATCGCACACAATCACTCAGCACTATACGGGTGCCTCCTCAAATCCCCAAATCTTACTCTCCAATCCCTAGTCCAAAATCCCCCAAATTTCACTTTAAAAACACATAATCTAGAACGGGTGTATTGTGTAAGAAAACCAGATACAGCTATTATGACATTCCAACATGTCCAAAATGAGTCGAACATGATCTAAATCACACCTGAGGCCCCCGAGACCCTATCCAAACATACTAATAGGTCCTAAAACACGCCACGAACTTAGTCGAAGCCTTAAATCATATCAAACAACATCAAAAATACAAATCTCACCACAATTCAAGCCTAATGAACCATCAAACTTCCAACTTCTAAAATCAATGCCGAAACACACCAAACCAACTCTGGTTGACCTTAAATCAAGTTAGAAATGACACAACAAACCAATTTCAACTCCGAAAATAGAAATCTGAGCCCAGTATCAACAAAGTCAACTCTTAGTCAAACTTCTCAACTTCCAAACCTTCAACTTTCCAAACCTTCAATTTTTTCTAATTCAAGCCAAAATGACCTACGAACCTCAAAATCAATATCCAGATACACTCCTAAGTTTAGAATCACCATACAAAGCTATCAAAACCATCAAAACTCCAGTTTGGAGTCGTTTACTCATATGCAAACATACGGTTAACTTTTCCAACTTATGCTTCCGGCCTTGGGTCTATGTGTCCCAATTCATTCTGAAACATCCCCGGAACCAAATAAACCACCCTGACAAGTCACATAACCACAAATGAGCACAGAGTGAACAATGAATAGGGGAACATACCTATAATTGTAAGGCCGCAAAACTTTTGCTAAGGGATTTAAGGTTTCGTGGTGCTGAGGTACGCTAATGTGTTTGAAAATTATAGAAAACGAACCACGATATGGAATTTTTGGGTTGTACAATGCATTGGAGAGTTAGAGGTAAAATGTTGTAGAAAATGCCATTCTGCGGTCCATTGTGCGACCGTAGAATCAGTCCGCGGACCACAATATCCGTCATAGAGTGAAGCAGAAAGTTGGAAAATTTTGAAATCATTTTGTGGCCATTCTACTAGCCATATAATGATTCTAATATCACAAAATGGTTGCGGAATGATTGTGCTATCGCGGAATCTACATGCCATTTTATGGCCATTCGGTTGGCCACATATTGATTATGCTATCGCAAAATTGCATCGCATAATTGACATGCCATTTTGTGGCCATTCCGATGGAGACATATTGATTCTACTACGACATAACTGCACCGCAAAATTGATTTCGGGGTCATTTTTGGAAATTTTCATATCCGACCCTATAGTGATAGAAGGTTTTAGGGGGTCATTTTACAAGGTAAAATCTGATTTTTTATAGAGGGGAGAGAGTTGTTTTAGGGAGAGAAGGAGAAGACCTAGCCTGCTAATCATCCATTCTTGCCTAAATCTTCAAGAATCAAGGAAGCCAATCACTTGATCTTCATCTAAGAGGTAACGTTCTACTCCCTAGCCCTAAACTTCGAGATTTGTACTAAAAATTGGTAATAATAAGTATGATTCTTAGGTTTGGAGTCTGTTGAACTAAAAATGGTAAATAATTTGTTGTGGGGTGTAAGGATTCCACCATAGAAACCTTGTAGTGGAAATTCCACCTAGTGCTTGATGAAATGCTTAAGTGAGCTAAAACCATGAATCTCTTCCTAATTATGGTTCAATTTTGTTATATCTCTAGTTGATTGGAATTGCTAGAAGTGGTGGTACATTGTGGTAATCTAAGGGATCATCCAGTCCTGCCCAAATATTCAAGAATTAAGGAAGCCAATCACTAGATGGTCATCTAAGAGGTAATGTTCTACTCCCTAGCCCTAAATTTCGGGATTTGGACTAAAAGTTGGTAATAAGAAGTATGATTCTTTGGTGTGGAAGCTGTTGAACTAAAATTCTAAATGATTTGTTATAGGGTGTAAGGATTCCACCGTAGAAAGCTTGTAGTAGAAATTGCACCTAGTGCTTGATGAAATGCTTAAGAGAGCTAAAACCATGAATCTCTCCCTAATTGCGGTTCAATTTTATTATATCTCTAGTTGAATGGAATTGCTAGAAGTGTTGGGACGTTGTGGTAATCTAAGGGAACCTCAAGCAAGATATGTTGGCTAAACTTCTCTCCTAGAATTGAATCCCATGATGTTCTTGTAAGTCTCGAGTTATTTATTATTAATTAATTATTCCGAATAAGCTTTATGATGAAAGGTATATGTTCAAAATGTGTTCCGGATGCTCTTATTATATGATGTTATCCTTCGAGAATGTGTTCAAAGCATGAGTTGGGTATAAAAATGTTATGATTCCAAGTATTGTTTCAAGTGATGGCTATTATGACAAATTGTGTAAGAAGTCTCCATGAGCTTAAGATTCTTAATTGCTCATAGGTGTACTAAATGTCGTGATTAGAGATTCTTTGTTGTCGATAATCTATAAAGAGGCTTGAAAGTGAAAGTAGTGAGTTGGGGATATAAAGTGTGTACACCGTGCTAAGAATGAAAGTTATACTTGTGGCCAATATCGCCAATGAACTGAAATGATGTGTGAAATATTATGAATATAGCCTTGATTCGACTATTCCAAATTTACTCCGAAAATAGAATTATCCAAAATCTTATATACTAAAGTCATGTCCAAATGTGGTTGTTCTAGCTAATGCTATGCTTGGTAGGTATTTCCAATATGTTTTGAGTTCTTACATATTCATGAGTTGAAATTGTGTATTGCTCTTTTGGGGAAAGGTATTTCAAGAGTATTCTATACGATGATGTTTATGATGATAATCCTTAAAAGTAAAGAAATAAAAGTGTAGAATATGATATACGGCCACAATTCCATGAATGAAGAATAATATGTATGGCCAAGGGAGCCAATGAAATAATGATGTTGTAAGTAGTTGTAAGTAATTGTCAAGTGATATATGGTGTGAAATGTTATGAAATGAACATATTTGTACTTATGTTTCCAATGTGTTAAAATCTTCTATGCTCTCATGAGGAGAGTCTATGGTGTTCCAAAATATTTTAAATGTTATTGATATCCTGTGATCACCCATGGCAAGTACAAGTAAGTGATAGAATGAACATAAAATGTGGCCGTTTGCCAAAATGATAATTATGAGGTGTTGTATGTCCCACTGGTTTCAATCATAATATTTATGCTTCTAAAATAATTAATGTAAATGACTTCGGTGTTAAGTCCCCAGGAATCATGAACTTAGCTAATGACCTTAAGATGACAAGGGAGTATATAATGAAGTGGGAGAGGGACATCCTATGTTAAGTGACGATAACCCTCATGGAAAATGTATTTGGGCCATGTGCCACCGAAATTGACTTATTGATTTACCATACATGGCTAATGTGATGAGGTATATTTCTCCATGATGAGCATGAATATGAAGATGAAGTGTTCCAGTGATCTGGGAACTTACGACCTTAAAAGTAGCATTAGTCATGTTGCTTTGGGTTTATATAGGGTCATGTGCATAATGACGTGTTATGATCCTATGAACGGTCTATGAAACTCATAGGTGTATTGTGCATGTAAGTCCTATAAATCGTCTTCCTATGAATGGTCTATGAAACATATAGGTTTATTGTGCATGTAACTCCTATGAACGGTCTACAAAACACATAAGTCTATTATGCATGTAAGTCCTATTAACGGTCTATGAAATGCATATATGTATTGTGTATGTAAATCCTATGAAGGGTCTATGAAACGCATAGGCGTATTGTATATGTAAATCCTATGAACGGTTTATGAAATGCATAGGTGTATTGTGTATGTAAATCCTATGAACGCTCTATGAAACACACAGGTGTATTGTGTAAGTAAACACTGTGAACAGTCTATGAAATGCACATGAGTATTGTGTTAGTAAACACTGTGAACAGTCTATGAAATGCACATGAGTATTGTGTTAGTAAACACTGTGAGTAGTCTATAAAACGCACAGGTGTATTGTATAGGTGATAATGTGAACGGTCTATGGAACGCACAGGTGTATTGTATAGGTGATAATGTGAACGGTCTATGGAACGCACAGGTGTATTGTGTAAGTAAACACTGTGAACGGTCTATGCAACACACGTGTATTGTGTAAGTAAACACTGTAAACGGTCTATGAAACGCATGAGTGTATTGTGTAAGTAAATACCGTGAATGGTCTATGAGGTGATACTGTGGACGGTCTGTGAAACGCACTAGTGTATTGTGTTTGTGTTACTGTGGATGGCCTATGAGATGTATAGGTGTATAATATGATATGTGAACACTTAGGACGGTCTTTGAAATGTATAGGTGTAAGATAAGAGAGGGATATAGACGGTCTAGTAAGATGCATTGCTAACGCAAGCAATAGGTACCAGTTTCATTGGCCTTGTTTGTACATATTGTTTCAATTACCTTATATTATGTATTCCACACATAGTTCATATGGCACAGTTAATCCTAAAAGAAGTTCAAAATGATGTAAGAATAACGAGACTTGAAATATGAATCTATGGGATGTTTCATAGTTTTTGATGTACTTCATATGCCTTTTATTTGAGTTATCATAATTTCATATATTGTTCTATTTGCCTTATATGCGAGAACTATTACACATGTACTCACGTCCCTTTTGCCGGTGACGCCAAATGCCTAACTAAAACTTTATTTGGCACTATTGCTCATAGTTTCTGAATGTGCCAACTAAATCCTTAGATGAGACCACCAGAGAACCTCCCGTTGCTCCAACTTTATCATCTTCGACAACTAGTGATGTCGAATCATCTACTCCGACCACTCCTAATAGAGGCAAGGAACTGGAAATCACTTCCCGGCTTTGAAACTTTGCTTTTAATGAGCTGAAGTTAGAAACATGGAACTTCAAACCTGAAAGTCTTCTTGGAGTGGGTGACTTTGGCCCTGTTTACAAAGGGTGGATCAATGATAATGGAAGTTCACCAGTGAAACCCGGCACTGGACTTCCTGTTGTAGTAAAGACTCTTAATAAAAATGGACTTCAGCGTCATAAAGAGTGGCTCGTATGTAACTTTCTTGATTTTGTCTTCATTTTTTGGGCCTTGAAGGTCTAATGTAGTATTTATTTTATTTATGTCCATTTACAAGTTATCGTCATTTGACAGGCTGAAGTGGACTTTCTTGGCAATCTCCACCATAAGAATTTGGTTAAATTGTTGGTTATTGAATGGAAGATGATCAGAGGCTGCTCGTCTATGAGTTTATGGCTCGTGGAAGTTTGGAGAACCACTTATTCAGAAGTATGTTCCATGTTATACATGTGATTTTCTGTTTGTTTTGCTTAACAATTAGCATTTTCTGCGTAAATCTCTTCCATAATAGAATATGTAGTATATAAGTTCTCCATAAGGCTGCGTTAGTGGTAAGAATATTTTAAGATTATGTTTTATATTGTTCGTTTTAGATTGTTCTATGCACTTACTACTCCTTAAGGGCTTATGAATCATCTTTGGCCGACTAGTATCTTTATTTTTTATGCATTTGATATTAACCCTAACGTAGTTTCAGCATTTACTTGCAATCTATATTATTACGCTTTGATGGTTAGGAAATTGCTCCATTTTGCCACCTTTCTAATTTTGTTTTGAGTTTTCTTTTTGGTGTCTGTATACGGTCGAAGCTGATTTCGGCCTTCGTACGACTGATCGAGATGGGATCATATTTGACCAAAGCAAGTCTTCATAATATTGAGATGGGATTCGAAGATGGCACAAACGAGCTTCAAATTTCAGGTACAGGTCAAATACCGAGTTCGAAGTCAATATCGTGCTCGGGTCCGAATCGAACTATGATGAGATGTGATGGAATCAAACTTAAGGGCTAGAGGCCAAACGATACCGAGCCCAAGTCATTACCGGACACCGAATCGGCGTCGACCTCAAACCCGCTTCGAGCTCTAAAACTGGAAACCGACCAATACTGAGTCCGATCAAGATCGAGCTCATAGACAAGAGCCGTTGCATCCGCACTAAGGGAGAGAATCTCAGCGGGAATTAGGGAAAAGTTGATTTATCATGGGTTACCCACTATGTATTTTTAATTATATCT
This sequence comes from Nicotiana otophora, assembly GCA_000715115.1. NCBI lineage: Eukaryota > Viridiplantae > Streptophyta > Magnoliopsida > Solanales > Solanaceae > Nicotiana > Nicotiana otophora. The sequence goes on from AWOL01S0085781.1 coordinate 11,289, forward strand.
AAAGTAGGATTCCCCACTATAAAAAGGATGACTATATTTCTGTAAAAGGACATGTTTTGCATACATTGTAACTCAGATATCATACACTCCCATATTGAAGAATTATCCTTTTCTAGCTTTATAGATTGATTGAGCTTGCTTAATCAATAAATCATCCGTTTTTCAACTTTTGCTTATTTTTCATTCTTTACAGTCAATATTCGATATTTCTATTTACTCTTACGATTTGTGTCAAGTTATACCACATACCCTTAGAACTAAGTACAAATTCAACTCTATCCGTTTTTCGGGTAAACAGTGTTCTGTAGCAAAACTAGAGGAAGATATGATAGACTTTGACTAGAAAAAAGATTGTAGCAACTAACATTATGCTATCCATCTAAGATTGGTTTAACATATTACAAGCAGTTGGTATAAGAATTAATAACTCATCTGATTTGAAGTAAAATTGCATTGAAGTGAAATTTATATTCACAGATATTTATGAAGCTACGTACCCATCATGAGAGAAAAAGAAAAAAATATTTATGGGCCATTGAGCCAAATGTATTCAATATGAAAGTCAAGATCTAATTAAGTTTTGATAAATCATGCATGAGTTATGATGAGAGGTTGAGGTAACGTAGGCTTGCTCGACTGGGTTCACCCGGTTGAGCCCCGATCATGCTCCCCAAGTTTGGGGCTTGACAATAATACTCAAAACGATCCGCCAGGTAGTTACAATACCACAATTGGTACCCGGTAAGCATCAAGACTAATCTCGACTGAGTAGTGACGAGGTTCAAGTCATGATACTAAGTAGTCAATTAACATGTGCAGTATATTATTAACTGGAAAAACATATAGGTAAAGAAAATGATATCAACCATCTCATAGAGCATGTGAGAACAACTCAATATAGAAAAACTCATTTTAGTCAACAAATCATCAATAAATGGGGCATGTAATTGCATGTTAAATCAACTAACAACTCATTAAACTACTATATAGAATATTTCAAGAAACATTTAAGAATTGAAATATCAACCCCGTTACACACAAAAACAAAATCAAGAAATGCACTCCTGAATCATCACATAACATCATAAACAATACCAACCTTATTTCACCGCGTGCGCATCACAATGATATGCCTCCCTTATGTCACCGCACGCACACAAGCCACCCTTATCTCGCCACATGGGCATCAAAATAAAATGCCTCCTTCATGTCGCAGCACATGCATCTCACGACCCTTATACTCTACACAACATCAATCAATCCGCACAACATGTCCACATATGCCACAATATCACAAAAACAACAATATCCAAAGTTTCATCAAGACATAAGCTTCAAATCTTAATAGCAAAGTGCACCAAGATATGATAATGGCATAAAAGTGCGGAGAAGTTTTCAACAATAAAGTACGACTATGGCTAAGTCAAACATAGCGATCATGATCATGTAGTCATAAAGCGGTTAAGCATGTTTCATATATAATACATCTCCATATTAAGGCATATTAATAGCCTAAGGGTCTAATTCGGTCGCAAACCACACATGCATCCATTTACATACTCGTCACCTTGTGTACACGTCATTTTTCACATATCACAAACTCCTAAGAAGTATTTTCCCACACGAGGTTAGGCAGGACACTTACCTCAAAAAAGCCAGTTCAATACTCCAAAAATACTTTTCTTAAAAAATAACCTCTACTCGGCCCGCATATATTAAAAAAATGACTCAATAATATCAAACAATGCTAAAGGAAATAATTCAAAATAACAAAGACCCAGCCTTTACCCAATCCATAAATAGTCAACAAAAGTCAACCCTGAGCTCACCCGGTTCAATACCTGAGTCGAGGGGGTAGATCTCGACCATCCATAACCCCATGAGTTCAAATATGTGATTGATTTTCCAATTCTCTTCAAATTTGAGTCAAATTCCCTTCACATTTAATTATTTGATGTTAAAAATAAATTAGAAATCTATTTATAATATCAAAATTGAGTGAAAATCAATTACCCAATAGCTATGTGAGAAAATCCCCTCCAAATATCGCCTCCCACCAAGTTTAGGGCTCAAAATGTAAAATGAGACTAAGTCCTGAAATTCATCTATTAACCCAGTTGCAGATCTCACATTTGTGACCAGAGGTTCGCAAATGCGACCTCCAAAAATAAGGCACGGGGATCGCAAATGCAAAGTCTACCTAGCCCAGAGAATTTCGCAAATGCTACCAACACATCGCAAATGCGAAGCCAGCAAGTGTAACGACCCGACCGGTCATTTTGAGTATTTACATTTTGTTCGGTTGTTTGAGGTTGTGAGTAGACTCACATGATGTATTATGACTTGCGTTTATGGCTGGTTTTGATTTTTGAGTGATTCGAGATTGATTTGGAAAATCGATTCTCAATTTGGAAGCTTTAGTTTGAAGAGTCGACCAAGTTTGACCTTTGTTTATTTGACCTTGGATTAGTATTTTGATGGTTCCGTTAGGTCCGAATTGTAATTTTGGGTGTGGGAGTATGCTTGGATTTGCATTTGGATACTTCTAAACTGTTTCGGTTATATTTGGCTAAAGTTGGCAATTTGAAGGTTTGGAAAGTTAATAGCTTTGACCGGGAGTTGACTTTGATGTTATTAGGTTCAGATTATTTTTCTGATATTTGGTAGGTTTGCTATGACATTTGTAACTTGTGTGCAAAACTTATGTTCATTCCGAGTTGTTTTATATGGTTCGGTACGAGTTTTGGAAGTTGAAAGCTCAAAAGTTCATTGAGTTTGATTTGGGGTATGATTCGTGATGTTGATTTTATTATATTTGATTTTGGGCCTTGAGTAGGACCGTGTTATGTTTTGGGACTTGTTGGCATGTTCGGACAGGGTCCCTAGAGGCTCGGGTGAGTTTTGGGGTGGTTTTAGATTATTTTTTTCTCATGTTGCACTGCTGAAGAATTTTGTGGTGCTAGTGTTTCTGCATCTGCGAAAGTTTGGGCATAGATACGAGTCCAAAAATGTAGAAATTTTATCGCAAAAGAGAATATGGGCTGGAAGGTGAGAAGACGGAAGGTGCGGGGACCTGGGCGCATCTGCACATACGCAAGACCGGCCCCCTGACGCAGAAGCGCGATCGCAGAAGCGAATTTGTTGTTGCAGATGTGACAGGTGCTGAATTGGGGCATTTTTGCATGAGGGGGTTGAGGGAGCATATGCGCGTTTGCGGAAGCGGGTCTTTAGTCATAGATGCGACTTCCCTGGCAGGTTATATTTAGTCCGAGCTTTGTTCACTTTATCACATTTGTGGGCGATTTTGGAGAGTATTATCACCTCATGCATTGGGGTAATTATTTTTCACTCGGTTTTGATTATATTACATGATTCTATCTACAATTTTGGCATTTGATTGATGATTCATAAAGAGAAAGAGAAATTTGGGGTTTTTATCTAAACTTTTCTAAACTGAATTATTTAGTTTTGAACATCGATTCGGAGTCGGATTTGAGTGAAATTAGAATGGCTTGACTCGTATTCAAATGGTTTGTCGTTATTTGATGTTTTGAGTTGTTGTTTTTTACTAGTTTTGAGCCATTCGGAAGTTGATTTGCCTGGGATGACATTTCCAGAGTATTATTTGGCTTGCTCGATATTTGATTTTGCTTGTTAGAGGTAAGTAACATATCTAAACTTGGATTTGAAGGTAAATATCCATGAGAACTATGATATTTGAGATGGGCTAGGGGTGACACACGTGCTAGGTGATGGGTGCGTGTGCATACTCTGAGGTATTCGTGATCTAGGTAGTTCTTAGGCTAATATGTGCCTTGTATTGCTATTGTGCTTCTTTGATATCATGTTTTCTCCATTTATATGGCTACGTGAGATATTATTCATGATATAATTCATGTCCAGTCTACATGTCTAACCGTTTGAGATATGATAGGGCTATTATCGCCATGTTGAGCTAGTTGCCTTGAGCCGTAGTAATATTGTACAATCATGATAATAACATCTGCATGTTATATCTTTGACTTTATGCACTTTATATATGCTATCTCACATGTTATGGTGTCCTTGCATGTTATATAATTCTATCATATTTCTGTGTGAATGTTGACATATGGAGACTTGAGCGGATTGTTGACTGATGTGGGATATACAGTCGTGTTGTGAGTTAAGTTGGTTCGGGGTTCCTGCTGTAATAGTTATATTAATATTGAGGTTGCGCATGTGCTAGGCCCCATATTTGGCTGAGTGTCTCTAATTTTGAGGCTACGCATGCACCAGATACCGTCATTGGGCTATGTGATTTTGATTAGCACTTGGAAGGATCTGCTCCTTCGGAGTTTGACATGCCA